>CAOLHI010005104.1:0-83123 GCA_948474755.1 Ctenosaura bakeri
GCTGACATACAGAACACAGAATAGATATATTGCTCTGGAGGGCAAAACTAGACATTCTGGCTGGAACAGATTTTGGCTAAATATTAGGGGGAAAGTCCTGACAGTAAGAGGGGTCTCACAGTAGAACGTGACAGATGATGGACTCTCCTTCACTGAAGGTTTTCAACTGGAGGCCAGGTGGCTATTCTAGGAGCTGCTGTTATCCAGAACAACAGGCAACCGCAACACCTACCTTCCAATCACTTGGTTCTCCAAACCAGGCCGGTCAACAATTTGGTGGGTGATCTTGGGGTCTGTCACATCATAGGTAGCGCCAATGCAAACTGATTTATCCCACGACACTTCACCCCCAAAGCACCTGTCAAAGGAGATGAAAAGCAGGTGACTACCCAGGGATCCAGCAACATGCTGGAGTTCACACTGGAGGTACAGGAGAGTAAGAATTCCAAATATAACAAGAGTGGATTAAGAGACCATTGTCTCATGTGGACCTTGTCAAGAGACCCAAATAGGAATGGTGCAGTCATTGACTTCTGGGCTTCAAAACTCCATCCCACCTCCAAAGCCTGACGCAATTTGAAAGGAAGGGGTAATGATCAATCTTATTTTCTGTACTAACATAGTATTATTTCTGTACTAAAATATTCTGATAGACACAGAAAGCAAACAGACATAACATACATCACTCAGCCTGAAAAAATTACAGAAACTAAAATGGCAAAACACCTTTTAATTTGATTCTGCTAATTAGTTTTGAGAAAAGAAGGGATATGAGAGAAGACACATTTTTCTGGGACTGTTCCTTATTAAAAAGCATCTCTACTTAATATCTAAAACTGTTATTCTTGCTGCGTGCCTTCAAGTTGCTTCTGACCTATGGTGACTTTATTATGGGGTTTTCAGAGGCTGTGTGTGTGATGTGCCCAAGGTCAGCCAGTAGGTTTCCATGGGCAAATGGAGAATCGAACACTGGTCTCCATGGTCGTAGTCCAACATTCAAATCACTACACCATGCTGGCTCTTCATATTTAACATGGTTTAATGTTTCCTTGTTTAGCTTGGAACAAAGTGCTTAGAACACACTGAGCCAGGGAACAAAGAGCTATTTTGTATTAGCCAAACATGTCCCCATTAGAGGCTTTAAAAAGAGCCCTTTGCTATGATGTGGTCTAGAAACTTGTATAAGTGATTAGGACTGCATGTAGAAAGTCTATATGAGGCAGAGGCTTAGCACTCGTCAAGATTGCTGAGCCTGGAAGGAGACTTGACGTACTGTATTATAGTAACCATCAGGCCCTCACAAATGAAACCTTCCCACTCCAGTATTTGCTTACAGCTGTTACCCCTTAGAAGCATGACTGAAGCAAATACACCCCAAAAAACACACCCCAAGCAAGCACTCAGAACCAAATAGGTAAAGAAGAGGTCCAAAGCAAAATGAGTCACGCATACCGGATCACAAAAGCCAGGGGCTCCCGGGGCACCTCCCTGTTGAGAAAAAAGCACAATCCCTCAAAGAGCTTCTTCTGTTTCGCCAGGGCCTCTTGTTCCTTCTTCTGGGCTTCTTCTTGTTCGGCACTTTCCTGGTACATGAGAAATACTACTAGGGCAGGCATCAATCCTGCCCAGCTCCTGCCCCGCCCCCCGCCACCGATGAGCCAACCTTCCCCAGCAAATCCCCAAATAACTGTTTTCCCCTGCAGTCCCTCTCAAAATGGCAACAGGAAGTGACGTTGCAACACTTAGAGCAGCTTGAAAAAATCAGCTGACATCTCCTATATTAAGCTGAGTTCAGCCCAGGAATGCTCATTCACCTCTATAAACAACTACCCTGGCCATGGCTGCAAGGGCTCCCTGCTTTTGGTTTCATCTATTCAGTCCCTGCAATGGATCACAGGGGTGACTTATGTCATTTTCCTCCTTGGGGTAAGGAAAGGCCAGAACACCCTCCTCTCAAGAAGGTTCTTTCTATTAGGCCCCAGTGACAAGAGTGGGAAACACATGGGGGTCTGTCCCTTCCCCAGCTCTGGTGCTCCACAGGCAACACTCACTCCCTGCACAGGGAATTCATCCACTTCAGCCTCCTCCTCCTCCAGGCTTGGTGCCACCACTCGAGCCAAGCTGGCACTAAGAGCTGACAATTTCTGAAAAGGAAGAAAGATGACCAGCAATTAGCCAAGGCTTAAGAGTATACCGGGGCTACTAGAGCAGCCCTCCCAACTCCGCACTCTCCAAAAATTATCAGGCCTGTAGGCACCAACATTATGCCAAACCGAGGATTACCAGGACTTGTAGGTCCAACACATCTAGGGAGCACTGGCTTGACGAAAGCTGAACTCAAGCATGCCAGTGAAACAGAGGCAGAGACACTGGCTTAATTCCTTGGCAAGAAGATCTGGGGTGGGGTGGAGAGCAGAATCAGAGAGGGGACATTTATCTGGAGTTGGGAAAAATTACTTTTACAAACTGCATTTCTACCGGCTAGGCTGATTCAGAGAATTCTGAAAAGTATAGTCCAAAAAAGTTAAATATTCCAAGTACTGAATCCTGGCACTTTTACCTCCAAGTAGCTCTCCGAGTCCAAAGCATACAACTCCTCTTCCTCTGGCTTCTGTCCAACTGAAGCTAGGCTTTCAATCTGAAAGACAGATGAATATGAGGACGGTAATGAGAGAGTGTAACTGCACATCATGGGCTCCGAGAGGCCTGGATCTTCACAGATTCCTGCATTTTTTGGTGCCCCATGAAAAAGCTGAACTTCCCACCAAATTGAGACAAGGACTATTAGAAGCATCACTTTGGGATGAGCTTTCCTGACAGGACTTCAGAGAAGCCCTGCATCACTCTGCATCTTACTGATCCCAGACTTCTGGATGGTTTCCAGGAAAGAAAGCAACTGCTGTGGGCATTACCTGCTAGTCCCTGGCACATGAGGAGGAGAAACTGCTGTGCCCATAGAGTAAAAAACTTGAGTTGCACTGCCCTAAAGGCCTCAGTTGATTTTACTCACCTTTGGAGGGTAGTGCAGATTGAGGGATTGGTAGAGGCGGAAGTTGACAAAGCCAAGGAGGGTGGTATAGAATTCAGTGAAGGTAGCCATGACCCTGTAGTCCACATCTGTGGGATGCTGCAAGGCAGAGAAGCCAGCTGGGAAGATGCTCAACACATAAACTGCTCTATGAGCTCTTGCTGCTACACTTTTACAGCAGATATCCTGGGTAGAAAACACTGAACCCTGGGCTGAGCATGAAAATTCCCAGAGGCAGTTCAAGGTCAATCTCTGAACAAGTCCAACACTTGCTTTTTTCAGGAGGACAAAGCAAAGGAGATTCCACCTGAACCTCAGGAAGAACTTCCTGACGATCAGAGCTGTCCGGCAGTGGGATATGCTCCCTCAGAGTGTGGTGGAGTCTCCTTCTTTGGAGGTTTTTAAGCAGAGGCTGGATGGCCATTTGTTGGGAATATTTTGATGTGCGTGCCTGCATGGCAGGGGACTGGACTGGATGGCCGCTGTGGTCTCTTCCAACTCTATGAGTCTTTTTGATCAGATCAAAGGAGGCTATGTCCTTGCTTAAAAGGATAAAAGAACTGATACTTACATTGTGGGAAAAGGCATATGGAGTGATCCAGGTGATTGGCTGCCCCATCACCTCAGCCTGGTAGTAGATACCTTTAATGGACAGGAACACCTGGCAAGACAGTACAGACAGAGTGACTCAGCCAGAAGAGCAACGGGAAACTCTAGTACTGTTTGCTAGTGAGGAATGATTGGCCCTGGATCCTTTTTCTCTCATGTCATCCAACTGACGCACCTCATCAGCATGAACCAAACTGCCACATCCTGGAATCTTAACTTCCAGCAGTTCTTCCATGGCTTACCTTGTGCAGAGAACGGGAGGCAATGATGTAGTTGAGGAACTCCACAGTGAGCCGACGGCAAAGCTGGATTGTCTGAACATGACACTTGCCAGTGCGGGGGAAGGTAGCAAATAGGAAGCACATGGAGAGGGCATCATCCAGATCTCGCAGGGCATCAATAAAGGTTGGGTATCTGCAGCCAACATGCAGAAAAGAAACAAAAGATTCTGTGACTATTCCTGCAACGTTTTAACCACACACTAGGGGAAAAAAATCTATACACACAAAAAGCTCTGTTATTTTATTATACCTTATCTGTTCCCCAAGGCAAAGGGGAGATTTGAACCCTGGTCTCTCAGAGTCTTAGTTCAACACTCAAACCACAATACCATTCTGGTTCTTACCACAAGACCCTCTGAGCATCTGGGCCTCATGCTTGACACTCCTGAGTCCTGCTATTTTGACTTTGTATGGCTCCTCTGTGAATTTTTACCTGGAACTTCCACCTCTTACCTTTCCTTAACAATATGGTCCAATCTATAGCCAGGCTTGTTGTCTCTCAGCCGCTGCACAGTGTTCCATTCGCTCTTTCCGTATGCTTTGCGCAGCTTACGAACAAACACCTGAAAGGGGTGGAGAGAGAAGTTTCAGAGCTGTTGCGCTCCCAGGTGACCTGCCTCCCTGTCATAATTCCACAACCCAGCTTTCTGTCCTCCAGTCTCTCCCCAACCTGCAATCACAACAGAGAAGCATCTACAAATGTAAAATTTCCAGAAGTTTTCAAGCGGCCAGAAAGAAAAAAATGTTCCTGTTTTGTTTTTTTCAGAGAATAATGGCAACTTTTAAAAAAGTGTAATATTAGCACCTTTCATGGATTGAAAGTCACTTTGTTACTTTAGGAACTTAAAGTGCGTTTATATTCGTACATATACATACATACATGCATACTTTACCATGAAATTATCATATTTCATACATTTAAAAGTATAGTTTAATCAAAATATAATTTCTAAACTTAAAAAAAAATTGTTAACAAAGGAGCTACAAAATTATCAACTATAAGAAACTTCTTTGCTTTGACAGTCTGAGAAGCAGGCAACCCCTGCCCCAGTAAAAGTAAAGAAAGTAAGACTGAATATTATTTTGTCTTCACTAGGTCTCTGTTGTGTGGAACAGACCAAAAGCACTCATTTCCATCAAAAGAACTGAGAAAAAAAAAAACATGACCAAAAAGTACAACAATCAGACACTATATATAGTCTTACTTACAGAAGTTTTCCTCCTATAGTTCTTCGAACTGATTTTGGGGCAATAAATATGTGAACAACTTGCTTTAAACATTTCATTTACCATTCCAAAGGGAAACATTTTACCATGCATTTTTAATTCTTCCAGGAAAAATGCTTCCAGAAAAAATCCTGTTTTTTCCCTGAATTTTTAAATTTTCTTTCCACCAGGGCCTTCACATCTCTAGCACCATCTAACCTACAGTAGCTGACACAAACTTCCCCACCAAACATACTAACAGATTTAATAAGCCTGTGCCAGATTAAAGAAACTGATAAAGCAAACAAATATATAAAAACAAACTGATCAAAAAGCTTGCAAATTCAATCACGCAATATATCTCAATCAGTCACAAGGGCAATAGAAAACAAAACATCATGATCTAATAGGCTGGGTGAAGAACACGAAGGTGAATTCTCAAGACACTGGTGGAGGCTCAGTGACCACAGTACCTTATATTCCCGGAACTTGTTGACAATGGGTTCATGGAGGAGAAATTTTATGTCTTTCATAAGATAGAAGGTCCGAGGAGCTGTGGATCCTTTGTTCACTTTCTTCTTGTGTTTGGGCTCATGTGGGTAAATCCCCTTTAGGATGCAGAGTCGCCTGCAAAACAAAAAAGAACTGAGATGTGGTTATCTTGCCCTTGTCTCTAACTTCAAGGTCTCAGGTGGCTTCTAGTTTAAGCAACAGGAAGCAGAAAAACATTCTTTCCTAAGGCAGTTGAGATTGGCAGCTGGTGCCCACACACCATAGGTAAAAGCAGCATCTATCAAACCTAGCACCAAAAAACCTATCTATTACACTTTATTAAATCCATGTTTTTTGAGCTTTCAAGCACTGGTTCCCTTCTAAACTGAAGCAGTAATTGCTTAGTTCCGTTACAATCTGAAAGACCACATCTCTTTCTATGAACCTGCCAAACTCTTTGGATTCTTAGGTGATGAGACAGGGAAGGGCCTTCTCCATCCACCACCTGGTAAAGGCTTTTTATTTAGACTGTTTTAGCTTCATACATTTAACAGAACTACTGAATTTTTAAAACTTTTGTATTTAAGACTTTAGCTGTACTTCAGGTCCCTTGTCGGGAGAAAGGCAAGCTATGCATTAAATAAATAAGCCTCACCTGAAGTCTGCGAGGCTGAGCTGCAACTTCTTTCGAGCCTTGTTCCTGGTGATGTAGTTGGTGGCAGCACCCCTCTCATACTTGGATAGGGGGAGGTTTTTTAGGGAGGAAGAAGAAGAGATTACAAATATTAATGCACGCCACTGACTTAAATGGAAAGCCGCCAAGAAGCTACAGCTCCTACAAAACCACTTAGTAATACAGTTCCCCTCAGCAACCGGTCGGCACGGAAATACACGCTGTCCACCTCGTTACAAGCAGCCAGCGTACACTCATTTCCCCCTATCTGGTCGCCCTTTAACCACGCGGCCACCCCAATATCTTGCGGCAGGGAGTCCCGTAAGAGCTCAGAAACCCACTCGACCGACCCGGATCAGGGAGGCCTCTCCCTCAGCACCCTCCTCCTAGCAGTGGTGCGCCGGAGGTCTCTAGGAAGCCCACGAAAGAGGCCCCGAGGCGAGGCGGCCGCCCCGCGCAGCCCCCACCCCTCGTATGCCGGGGCAGACTGCTCCTGAACGCGGGGGCTCTCTTGGGTGCCGGGGCCCCGCTTGCCCTACCGCACAGACGCCGAGAGGAGGACGCCGCGCAGGCGGCCTCAGCCTCGCTTTCAAAAAGCAACGACCCAAGGGGCGGGCGCCAGCCCCAGAAAGCGCGCTCCCCCTCCCCTCAGACCGGACTTCGCCCGCGGGGACACAATCCTCCCGGAAGGCGCCGAAGCCCGCCGCCTTGGTGGGCTCGGCTCTCCCCCGCCCGGCGGCACCTTCTTTTTCTCCAGGCCGCCCATGGTCGCCGCGCCGCTCGCCTCGTCCGCTGCCCCGGCCCCCACGTGCGGACGCTCCCAGGCCGGCCGCGCGAGCCCCGCCCTTCCCGGCGCCGCTAGGACCCCGGGCCACGCTCCGGGGCTGCCTCCGAGGCCGCCCGAACAAGAGCCGCCCGCCACGAGGCCATCCCCGGGCGAAGCGAGGGTCAGCTAGGTTTGGCCGAGAAAAGCTCCGCTTCGTCTTCTTTCCGACGCCGAAAATTTGGCCCAACAAGCGTTCTTCTGAGCAGGCACGTCGGTAGACGCCCTGACCGGTTTCTCCATCAAAACCCGACGATACGCCACGGAGAGGCGCAAAGGATGCTGGGGGATCGGCGGACCATGATAGAGTCAAGGAGTGGGCCTAGAAAGGCTTCTCTATTTAAAGAGGAGGGGCTGTCGCCTGTTTATAGGGAGACGAGGCGAGGGGGGGGGTCGAGCTGTGGCTTCTCGCCCGCTTTGCTGTTTCCGCCTCTTTGAGCTGTTGGGCCGCGAGGGGGCTCCTTCCCAGCGCAAAAGGCAAAAGCAGAGGCACGGAGTGTTCTGGGTGGGGGTCTTCTTGCAGAGGGGAGGAAACACCGAACGTTTCCACGAGCGGGAAGGGCAAGAGGGAGTGGACGTTCAGAGCGCCTTCCACAGAAGCCAGAGTCGGACCCTTCCCTGGGATCCTTCTCTGACTGCGGGGACCGGACTTGGCACGTGGGGCGTCTGCCCTGAGCTCTGGGCTCGGTGAGGGGTTTGCCGGGCGGACACCCGAGCGCCCAGTGTGCCCATGCAAGGCACACGCTCGCCCAGACGTGTTTGACGTAGGGAGACTGAGGTAGGAATGGGGGGGGCACCAGTATGTCTCCCCTTTGGCTTCTTCTGGGCAGGGCTTCTGGGACTTGCAGTTCAGTACCATCTGCCAGAGGGCAGGGTTCCCACCTGTGAAGAAGACACAAAAAGAGCAACCAGGGTCGTGTCCTTGTACCCACGTGGGGTGGTGGACGTGGGGTCAGAGAGGGAGGTCTGACTTCGTCTCCTAAGCGACTTTCTGTGGATCGCCAACCTTTTCTAGGAAAAGGTGCTCCGTCTGGCGCAACTGTACCGTACCAGCTCTCTCGCGGGGAGCAACGCCAATAATAGCCATCCTGGTAATCACTTGGAATCAACGTTGCAGTTGTTTTTAGTGCACGAAGGTTGCATAAATCTTTATCTTCTAGCAAACATAAGCTAAGCCGCACAAGATCTGACCAAAGGCCTATCTAGTCCAACATTCTCTTCCCAACAACAGACCCACAGAGAGACCATAAGCAGGTCTCCTTTCCTCAGCAGTTCACGATGCCTAGTCATCATTGGTGTAGCCTTGTTTTCCATTAATTTCTTTGTCAGCTCTTGTGAATAACATGATATGGATTATGGTGTCAAGATCCTTGCTTTCATTTTAGTTGTCTGCTAGGTGTGAGGAACTTTTTGCTCCTTCGAGATCTTCTGAGACTGCAGCTGTACATGTTCCATACCCATGTACTGCTTTAGAATAACATTTCATGCAACTGCGGATGTAGACTCCAGTATGTCAAAGCTGATGCCACAATAATTGTTTCAGTTTTCAAGGGGCTACATGATATTCCTTTTTGATATAACAACAAACACAGTTTACAATCATATTTTCTTTTCTGTTCTCATGTTTACATGTTTTTTAGGGTATTGTACCATACTGATCTAGCAACATGGTAAGCAAAGCTCACAGTGAAAATAGATTGGAGATCCTTTCAGTCAGCAGTGTGGATTTTTGTGTTTTTAAAAAGTAGAATAGAAAAAGCATGTGTGGATGCTGACTTGGGCTGTTAGATCTTAATGCCCCTTATGTGAAGATGCAAAACAACAGAGATACTTAAATTAGTTTCCTCTTGAATGATGTGGAAGGCAGCTGGCTTGGCCTACTTGATGTTTCGTAGAAAGTACAGAGATTCGTGTGACACCTTAAAGACTACCTGATTTAGTATAAGCTTTTGAAAATGTATTAGTTTTTAGGTCACTATAAGACTCATGGTGGCTTCAGTGCAACAGGCACCTTTGCAAACTGCCACTTGGTCCATGCAGATTCCCTTTATTTGTGGCTCCAAGTCTGCTTTTATTTTCTGCCCCTCATCTAATTTCACAAGTTCCGTCTTTCTCTTAGGGAAAAAAAAGCACCCAACAAACAGCTGACTTCAGCAGCTGGAAGAGGCCTCACGTGATCTCAAGTAAACAAGAATGTGAAGAGTCCCAGCCCACTCCGCTCTCCCAACAGCAAGTTAGTGAAAAGGAAGACTTGTACTTTGGGGAGAGAAGGAAGCCAGAGGTGGTGGTGGTGGTTAGCTCTGGATCATTTTCACCTTTTTCTTGTTCTTCGTTCTTTTCTTTTTTGCCTGTCACCTTGACTTGATTTCATGTTTATGGAGAAGGAAGTTTAAGACATAAGTTGTTTGCTGTGTTCTGTGGCACTTAGTTCCTGCAAAGTTTGTCGTCGATTGCACTCTAGAACGTCCTCATTGGGTAAGTGGCACAATGGGCTGAGCAACAGCATTCCTGAGCAAGATTAGAAGGGGAACTGTGTATGCAGGAAGGGGGTTGTCAGACAAAGAAACAGGCTACTTTCTCTTCTCTCTCTTTCTTGTCACAAGAGATTGTTACTCCCCTGAGCATAGATCAAAACATAGATCAGGATCTGCTGCTAGGTCTGGGTGATTTAGAGTAGATTAGCAAGGATTTTGTGTGGAAGAATCAAAGTCTAGAAACATTACTTTGGGGGACTACCATTTTCAGAATCTCCCAGCCACCCTAGCCACGTAGAGTGTTCATGGTGTTGTATGTCATTATCTTGTTTGAGAAGTTTTGGGGGGGAAGTAAGTGGGGCAGGCATTATAGTGTAATTAATGAGTTGGTTCCCAGGGGAAGTTGTGCTCAATTACTACAAATGAGAAATGCCAGGGCTCAAGGCAGCTTGGCAAAGGTCTACTGGTGGAATTTCTTCCTCTTTGTCAGCCATTAAGTGTCCTCTCCTTCGATGACTGCAGGAGTACTTTTGAACCCTGGTCCTTAAGGCAGAGGTGGGCAAAGTGCAGCCCTTGGGTTGTATATGGATCCCAAACTGCTCGTAGTCATTGGTAGGAATGGGAAGAAAATGTGTAATTTTCAATTCTCAGGACTAAAAAAATGAGTTTCCTGACAGTCAGACAAACCACCTTGGGGGGAATAATAGACCTGCAAGAGTTCTGCACAGTTTTCAGCTGATATTTGACATGCTAAAGTGTTGAAGAGGAATTATTCTGTGAAGAAAAACGTGCGTGTTTTTGTCTGTGCAAAAAACAAACACTGTTTTCTGTTCTGTTTAGAAAATAGGCAGAAAACACCTTTTTGTGCAAAAAAAGAACCCATTTTTTTCCTTCGGCAGAATAATTCTTCTGTACTGCTTCAGAACATTTGATTTTGGGTCAAACACTGCAAAGGAACATCTGCCTTCACCTGTAAGAGGTAGAAAACTAGCATAATTGTTCATCTTTGCATGCCAGACTGAAATAGTTGAGGGTTTATAGCGATCCTGTATGGACTGGCCTAAGGGCCCTGACCCCTGGCTGGAGCTCAGATCTGCTTTTCTTCCTCCTGCCTTCAGCTGCAGGCATGGGGCCCAGATGGCTGTGGCTCTTCCCCCTCTTCCATATCCTGTTTTCCTCAGTGCAGCTGTGTGGTAAGTCTGGGTACTTTCTGCTATAGGAGAGGTGGGCAACTTGGATGTGGCCTGGGGCTAGCCCAGACAAGGATGGGATATTGATTTCCAAGAGTTATCTAGTGCAGAAGCGAGCAAAGAAAATCAAACTGTGCAAGCATGACTCATCTCTCTGAGACCTTTGCAAGCAGATTAGTAACAGGGGTCAGTTCTCTCCCCCAGTCTGTTCCCAGCCTCTGACTGCAAACCAAATGGACAAGGTAGCCAGCAAGGTCACCAATGCAAATGGATTCTTTCATGCTACTGGATAGCTGTTGACATTTGGCAATGATGCTAGCAAGGAAATAAATCTACCTTGTGTCAAAGGCCCCACTTTCTACACCCTGCTGTCCTTTTGAAAGGTGCATTGCTGTTCCCGGAGCTTTCTGAGAGGGTATAAGAACAATGCCATCTTAGAGTTTCATACCCTTCTTTTTTCCTTATTCTACTGTTTTATGTAAACTGACCCATCTAGGATGAGATTGTAGGTTCTGGCTTTGCTGTCCGTACCTTATGCTTATTTGGTCACTCTTGTTCTCTCATATTCTGGGCTGTGTGTTCTGGTCTTCCCCTCTGAAGAAATCCCTGAAGGACATTTGCACCGTGTCAACTCTTTGAACACCGAGCTCTTGAAACTAACCCAGGATGACTCCAAAGAGCCAAACCCCAACATCTACCTGGGCCTTCGTCTTTCTGATAACCACAACCTGGAGAGTGAGCGCCGCTACCTTGACCGACTGAAGGATGTCTATCAGTCCAATGCCAGCAGGTAGGGCCAACAGCACTCAAATCAAGAGCTTGGGCTAGATCCTTGGTTTGGACTCCAGCTCCCAGAATCCTCCAGCCAGCTTGGCTACTGTTAAGAGTGCATTGTTTAAATATTGCAGATGGCAAGAATATTCAGAAAGTAGCTGAAAAAATGGATTTTGCAAGTGTCAGGAAATGCTGATGAGGAGAATCCTAAACAAGTTGAGAATCTTCACAGTTCTGGACTTAACTCTGCAGGAAAAACACATGTGCTTTCTTTTGCATGGAAAACAGCATTTTCCCACACAGAGGAGTAGGGAAAGGAAAAAAAGTAGAGTTTCTTTTGCACAAAACAAGTCTGGAGCTGTGAAGAATTTTCAGAAACTCCACATTTTTTTATGACTTTCTCACAGTGAGGAGAAAAATGATAATTTTATTTTGAGAATGAAATTTATGAAGATTTACATCTTTAAACAAAAGTTGCATGAAGCAGTAGAAGGCAGAACTGTGCCCCCAAGTGGCTCCCAATCTGAGTTCTTACAAAATGGAAGATAAAAGGTGAGAGGGAGAGGAGAGACAAGGGCAAAATACAGACTTCCTTCAAATCCTGTAACAGTGTTACCAAGAAAAATTGTTAACAGGGTATGAATGAATGAGAGCTTGGAAATTCTACATTTTAGGCCTACAGTTTCCAGAATCCTTTACCTTGTGTGGCTGGTGGAAATCTTTCCATATTTCAGAATGCATATAACACATGTAATAATTGTGTGGCTGGGGGTGACTGTTGCAGGCTGCAGAGTAAGGCCTAACCATGTCTTTAAAAAAAAAATCTCTCTGCTTCAGTGCTCCAGGGGCAGCCAAGTACCAGGAGCAGCCTGGTACAGGCCACTTGGCTCTGTACCTCCTGGCGCTGCGAGTCGCATGCCACAACATGGAGACACTGGAGGCCAACCGACTGGTCACCCAGCTGAAGCTTCACTTGCATAAAGAAAAGGAGAAGATAGGTAAGATGTTCCTTCACTGACCTGAGCAGAAATGTTGGTTTGGGACCACTTTCCTCCGTAAGGGGAGATTCTGTCAAGGCTGAACTGGAAGCAGATGGCAGAGGTAATCTAGGATCCAAGGAAGTAATTTAGGGGCTGGCCTTCATACCTTTCCTACTGCCACCAAGCCATTCTCTACTGCTGGCACCAGTGAATGTTTGCACACACATCTGGACCCTCCCTGCCACAGGCAGCAGGGGAGGAGAGGATGACACCAGCATTTCTAGTGGCCCTTGCACACTGCTGAGAGAAGTCCTGTGCTCTCAGCATGAGAGGGCCAGTGAAACCACCACCACAGCAGTCATGCCCCTTTGCCCCCTGCCATTTTCTTTCTTACATGGCCTGTGGCCACTTGCTTGCTCTTCCTGTGCTGAGATTAGTGCGTGAATGGCTAACCAAAGCTTGCAGGGCACAAGGACTCACTTCTTGATCTGTCTCTTACTGCCTGCAGTCTCTGGGGGAAGTGGCTGGCCCATCACCAATTATTACCAGTACAGCTTGGGGCTCCTGGCCTTGTGTGTCCATGGGAAGATGATTGATGAGCACGTGATCCACAAGATCTTGCATGCAGAAGAGCATGGCAGGTTTGAGGGCAACAACCACAAGCTCTCTGTGGGTAAGGGTCAGCTTTGCACATTAGTCTCCACACTCTTCTAGGCCTCAGTGGGGTTTTATCTCTTCTGTGCAGCTCTGTCATTAGGCACTGAGGGGGCTGCTTTTGCTACCAGATTTGAAGTGTCAGGAAAGGGCAGTGTGTGGTATTGTTGTCCTTTTACTCCCCTGGAAGGTGAGAAGGGACTTCTGCCTCATGGCCATAATAAGACAGCTGCCATTTGGTCCTGTGCACTTCAATTTGAGTGTGTTTTGGAAGGTACCATTTCCTGATCTGCCTCAGGCCACAAAATATTTGGGCTGGTACCAGTTTGTCTTAGTGGCAGCCCCTGATAATACTGAGTGGTAATCCAGTTAGGATTTTACCAAGGTGTGGGTAACCATGACAAGACTGTTTCTGTTAAGATGGATGTTGGAAGCCCAACATCCATCAGTTTTGGGGAGTTTTGGGGAGATGTGGACAGTGATTGTTTGTAAAAGTCAGAAAAAAAGCTTGGTCATTTGAATTTGAATGACACTGCAACTAGTTGTGCCTAAAGAGAAGAGAAGCACAGGCTGTGTGTGTGGCGCTTTCATCTTCCCAGTTGGGTTCTGCTTCCTGAGATGTCCCCAGAAGGCCCCCTGGGATATTCTGGAGCCAGCCATGCTGGGGCTGAACAAAGAAGAGGGCACCACTGGGGTGGAAATGCCTTAGAAAAGGAGGAGGGAAGGCGTTTGGGATGGGTGACTCAGCCCCCACCAAGTTTGCTTTTTCCTTATGATGGCATCCCATCTCACCTCTCCCTTTTGGCTTTTCTTTCCCCAGACACAGAAGCCATGGCAGGGCTGGCTTTTGCCTGCTTGGAACAGGCTACCATGTACACGCCTGACCTCGTGGCCAAACTGCGCCAGTCCATTCAGAGAGTGAAGGAGAAGATCTTGCAGGCTCAGACCCCTGAGGGGGCCTTTGGGAACATCTACAGCAGCCCTCTGGCAATGCAGGTGAGATGAGCTCTGCTCTTCCAGTGAAGTGTCCTTCCAGTGAGGATCTCTTTTGCTTGGGTGCCTAAATTCAATTTCTGAATGCTCAGTTGAAGTTTTAAGATGCCATGGTAGAAATTTGGGGACTGGAGGAAAATTTAATTGGCAGAGGTGCAGAGTTCTTATTTAGGAGGGAGCAACACCTTTATTTTGCATGCCCCTCCCCCATTCCGACACTATTGGATTGTATAGCATTTCCCATTAACCTTTGTCTGAATCTTTGGAACCAAGCATAGCCTCTAGACTGGGGTAGGGAACTGGAGGCCAGGGATCTACCCCTGGAACCTTGAAAAGCATAAGCAGACTGCTAAAAATTCCAGAAAACCAACCAACCTAGCCAGCATTGGCCTTGAGAGCCCCCTGGACAACTCAGTTCCATGCCACACCTTCCCGGGCTTTAGATACTCTCCTTTTTCTGACCACTGATCAGACTGCAGAGGAAAAGAAGTGTGGGGTCTGGATGTAGCATCTCCGCAGGCCACTTCTGGCCCCCGGATAGGACGTTTGCCACCACCCCCGGTGTCCAAAGTCAAGGTCCAGTTCCTTTCTCTCATTTTTGACCTCCTCTCTATCCCTGGGAAATGCAGTTTCTTCTTGCCATGGGGATGAGCCAGAAGAAGCCTGAGTGTCACAAGGGGATGGCTGCCCTCCTTCAGCCCCTGGGACAGAAAGACTTCCAGAATGTCCTCTTCAAGGCTCAACTGCTGCCAGTGTTGTATGGCAAGAGCTATCTGGACATTGCCAGCATGGAGTGCCACACTGAGAGAAGTAAGAGGGAGAAGGAGGAAGGGGGTGTGGTGGGGCATTTGGAGAGATGGCCACATGCAGGAGCATGTTCCCCTTTCAGTCTGAGTAAGACAAGGTGAGGTGAGGGAACATTTCCGTGGCTCAGGGGTGCCACAATAGAGGAGAGCAACAGAGAGCAATGCCCCACAGTAAAAATTCTGCTCCCCTGAATACATTTCATGTTATTTAATTGAATACCAGTCTCTCCTTTCTCTAAATTTGGGGACCCAAAACAGCTTAGAACGTGAGCAAACCAGCAAAACAGCCAAAATGCAAGCGTGTAAAGTCAGAAAGGTTAACCAGGTGCTGTTTGGCTATAGCTTCTTAGTGTTGGCTTCCTGGTTTGCAGACAGTTTGGCCCTCAGTACGCCATTTCCCACTTTGATGACAACTGCCAGGCGAAGAAAAAGGATTTCTATCCAGCTGATTGTGAAGCACCCCCCCCGCAGCTTACCCTTGTACCGACGGGTTCTCCATGTTGCCCAGGGCTCCTCCCTGCTGGATGTGCTGAAAGAAGCGGCAAAGCAAAGTGGGGGGCCTCTCACGTGAGTCCATCCCAGATTCTCTGGCGAGCTGTTATGGGGCCTGGTCTTGAGAAGGAAGGGCAATTCTAACTGTGTCTTCTCAGAAACCAGTGCTGAAAGACTGGATCCTGCTGCTCAGGGTGGGCAAAATGGAGCTTGCCAGAGGGTATTGAACTGCAACTTCCATCAGCCCTTGCCAGCAGAGTCAGTGGCTAGAGTGAGCAATGGAGACAGGCCTGGGTCCAATTTTCTACCACCGTGACCTGTGAGAGCCAGACAGACTGCCAAAAAGGAAAAAGGGAAACCTTGAACTGGCTGGAAGTCAATTTTTTGTCTGGTTTTGGATGTTAAATGGGAGGAGTGGGGGCTTGCAGCCTATCAAAAAGATGAATTGCTGTTCCTGGAGGCTTCAGGAAGGGATGATTCACCCCGCCCTTTCTGGAACAGAGAAGAAGGGACGCTTAGTGGGTCTGAAGAGATTGAAGGCCACCAAACAGCCCTGGGGGGGCTCACTTCCCCCACCCCTAGTCATTGGTGAGGAATGCTGGGAGTTGTAGTCTAACAACTAGGGATGGAAAGAATATTGGCAGCTGTTTGTTCCCAATTTAAAAAATGGATTTCCCAGCAGTTGGGAACTCCCGTCAGAAAGAAGAATAAACCAGCAAGGATTTGGGACAGGTTTCTCCTTGTATTCAGCATTCCAAAGTGTTGAGGAATTATTCCAAAGAGAAAAATGTGTGTGTTTTTGCATCATTTTTTTTCTGCATAGGAAACCTGCGCAGGAAGCTTGTTTTCCACACAGGAAGATTTTTTTCCCCCCACACTGAAGGCAGTAGAGCTTTCTGGCTGAAATTCTGAATGCCCCTCCTTAAACTGCAAATCCCAGATTCCATAGAATGGAAACCTGGTAGTTAAAGTGAAATCATAGTGCTATAATTCTGTAGTGTAAAAAGACCTCTAGGCTTTGGCTTTCAAAACTGGGCCAAGTCCTGCCCTTTACTCTGCCCTTCAATGATACTGTTTCTCTTTTCACTTTTGCTGCAAACAGATTTGAGACCCAGGATACCTTCTCTGGCCCACTCCTTACTGCAGTGATGGGGGTGAAACCCCAGGAAGGAGAACGCAAGTACTGGAAGATCATCCGGGCCCCTGGCACTGTCCTGGAACAAGGTAAATGTCAGAAGAGCACGAGGAAGGAGACCTTATGTTCTGGGGGGCTCTGGGAGTTGTAAAAAAAAAAAAAGAAAGAAAAGAAAAAGAAAAAGGAAAGTTTCCAAATTCTAGGCTGGCCCCCTCCCTGCTTTCCTTTTGCCAGCAGGCAAAAACATTTCTAAGCAGTTTTTAATGTGTAAGCAGGAGAGCTTTTTCTTGTTATTGGGATTTTTATACAAACCTTTGAATATTTTGAAAATGACTTTATACTATTTGTAGGTGGGTGATTTTAATTGTTTTTAAATTTGATTGTAATTTTTTTTTCAAATTAACTGTTGCGGAGGCCACCTTGGGTCTCACTCTGGGAGAAAGGCAGCAAACAAATAAATAAATAATGAAAAAGCCCTTCTGGGCTTGGGCCCCCAGTGCTTTTGCTGGCGATGGTGCCCTTGCACATTGGACTATGACCCAACAGCAAAACCATCTTCAAATTTTCTCCCAGCAATGGAGGACTGCAGGGATCACCACACCATGGTACTCTATGTGTGGAGTAGGCTGGGGGTTTCAGTCCCTGCCTCCCTTGTAGTTCCAGGGAAGGCTGGGAGTGAACACTCCCCAGAATGTAGGAACCCTGTCTTGAAAGTACAAAGGATTGAACTGGCACAAATCAACACAGGTCAGGATCCACGAGGAAGCTCTCCATGCAAACCTTGGTCAGATAAACAGACTGTGCAGTGGTGGTGCTCATTTTGACAGGCCTTGTGGAGGATGCAAAATGAAATGAAATGAAACAGAAGCCCTGCTCATCCCTGTTGATACGCACTGTGCGAATGTCAGGAAGCTGAATTCTGCTGGGAGCTTCACATACTGCCTCCTTGGTGCTGCATTTCTACATATTTGCACCAAATTCTGGAACAGAGCAGTTGCTCTTCCCTGACAGCCTTCTGGTTTCTCTCTTCTGTTTGGCAGGTGTCGCTGAGTACATCCCCCGGGCTAGAGAGACCATCATCTTAAGATTCAGTCCGTGGTAGAGACGGGGTGCCGGCACCCTTTCTTCCCCAACTGCTGGAACATGCACTGTATCCATGCCGGAGACCTGCAAGTGGTCTTCTCTGAAGTGAGCTTCTCTTTCTCAATGAGGATTAGAACCCTGATCTTTTAAAATAAAAGTAGAGCTCTTTCCTTCTGGACACAAAGGAATTTTTCTTCCCAAAGGATGCATTTTTTCTCTTCCTGTGAACACTCAGCTCTAGTCAAAGGGGTTGCTTGAATTCATCTCAAAGGAAAGAAATGCAGCCAGCAACAAGAGAATGAGGCACCTGCTGAGGACTGTTTCAAGACATTTTGCTACCTCAGCTAAGGTCACCTGCATAATTTGAAGGGTGACGCCTTGTCTGCCTTGCAGGGCTGCTTGCGACACTGGGGTGCACCTCCTTGGGTCGTGGAAGATCTCTTGGGCTGTGCCTTCTAAGCACACGCCTGGTCCGTGAGCGCCCCTAAAAGGGCCAGGCCCTTCAGAGAGACCCTGTAAGCTGTTTATGCACTTGGGGCAGCCCCACAGCACTGCTGTCAAGCCTTAAAACCCACAGGCACAAAAAGAAGCTGGGAAAATAAGATTTGGAGTGTTTAAAACCTATCCATAAAGCGTGATTTCTTTTCCCTCGGCTTTTCCCTTTGTTCTTACAAGGACCGTCAGCCGCAATGCCCGGCCCTCAAGGGGGCTGGAGCGTGTCCTTGGCCCGTTGGGCAGCAGTCCAGCGCAGCCATGAGCGTCGGGGTCAGAGAGGGAGGGGGCTGCACCTCCGTTACCCTCCAAGCCAAAAATGAGCAAAGAGGGACCTGGGGACCTTGTTCCAGTCCCCGGGCGGGCGGGCAGGTGCCTGATGCCGGGTTTCTTCGGGGGTAAATGGCGCCACCCTCCCCCGTAGGGCTGCGTCCCGAGTTAGGGTCCCGAGGGGGGCAGCCTCGCTGGCGGGCTTGAGCCCGGGACTGGAGGCCCGCAGACCGGGGTTGGAATCTGCCTTCGGGCGCGCCAGGTGTCGCTCTCTTCGGGCGGGGACGGAAACCTCCGGCGGCGCTGGCCTCGGGCCGCCAGGGGGCTCGGACGGGCTGGGCCGGGCGAGCCCCAGCGGGCGCCGTTTCCTCGGTCGCCGGCCGGGGGGGCTCGGAACGGAGGCGGCCCGGCTTCCTGGCCCCGGCGGCCGAGGCCGAGCGCCCGGGAAGAGCCGGCCGGGGCGCGCCGTCGGAGGGCGGGATCGGTGCCTCGGTCCCGGCGGGGAGGGCCTGAGCAGCCGAGGAGCCCCCCGAGGCTCCGCCGCCGCCGCGCCCTGCCCGGCTTAGCGGGCGCCATCCGGCGGGCGAGGGGCTCCGGCGGCGGCGGCGGCGGCGGCGGCGCGTCAAGGTAAGCCCGGCTACCCGCCCTCCCGGCGCGGTCCTTCCTGGCGGCGTAGCAGAGACAGCCGGAAAGCCGGGGAACGCGAGCGGGGCGGGTGGCCGGTCCCCAGGGACGCGGGGGCTCGGCGCGGGAGGCGGCCGCCCGGCGGGTCCGAGCAGAGGGCGGCGGGGTCCGCCGAGGAGGCCCCCGGGAGCCGAGGGAACGTCCCGGGCCCGCCTTCGCCTTCGCGGCGGCTGCGAGCGGAGGGCGCCGGGACCTGCCGGCAGAGCGGCCGGGCACCTTGGAGAGCTCCCGGGCCCGACCCGGCGCCCCCGGACCGAAGCGCGGAGCCCGGCTGCCCGCCCGCGAGGCAGGTAGAGCGGGAGGCGAGGCGCCGGAGGGGAATCGGCGGCCCCGCGGGTGGCCAGTCTCGGGTGGGGGCGGGGGCGGGGGCGGGGGGCTTCCAAGCTCCTTCTGACTTAGGGGGAGCCTCAGGCTTTCTGGGGCCGAGAGCGCGCGATGCCCCCGAGGCCGCCCAGTGGGGAAGGCGACCATCCGCGCAGCGAACGTGGGCTGGCCGGGGGGGCGCTCAGCTTGCCTGGGGCCCCTAGGAAGGTCTCATGGCCTTCCGGGCACTCCGGGCTGCCCTTCAGCCCTGAAATTGGGGGGGGCGGTTCTTCCAGGAGCGGCAATTCACCTTTCGCAGCCCCACCCGCTCTTTAGTGCTTCCCTGAAAATCCATTTTTCAAGACACGTGGACCAGATGGGGAACTTCCTGTTGTCCCTTTACAGGCTGGATGGTTGGTCTCCCAGACGGGCAGAAAACCAGCACAAAGACCCCCAGAGGCATTGTTCACCCCTGGGGCAGCAAAAGGGCCCCCGCTGGCCACACATTTCCCACCCCTAGTACAGACAAACCTGGTATGTACACAACAGGCAATTCCCGATAGGTCCCCAATGTACATTGTGGCCATACCAGTGTGAAACACAAGGCTTTTCTACCTGGCGCACATGACATGCGACGCAACAGACATTTTAAAGGTAGCGTGCAAAAAACCACCACCCAGTATAAGAGCCAGTAGAGCACAATTAGTGCTACAGGGCAAACCAAACACCTGAGTCTGAGCCAAGAGGCAGCTGTGTTTGACATCTGGACGATCACCTTTGTTTTGGGAAAGGGCTTTATGCTGGGGATAAGAAGGTTTAACTTGCTGAAAAGGTAAAACCCTACAATGTGCTGAATTAATTGAGCACTGAACTAGGATTTAAACTCATTCTTTTTAAACGACCAGGATAAAGAAAGTCAGACCTTTGGAAAGGATTTTTCTGGACCCCCAGAATCCCCAAGCCAGCACGGTGCTCCTTTTTTATCCCATTTGATATTTTCTTTTTGGGTTCAAACCCACCAGACAAGTCTGTCTGGGTAGAGGCTTTCCAGACAAGAGCACCAAAACTATAAAGGCCCTGTTTCTAATTCACCACTGTTTACATTTCATCTCCAATGGCTGGGAAAGCTGGAAGAGGCCTTCTGTGGCTTCAGTCATGGGCACTCCCAAAGTGCCAGGCCCTCTGCACCAGCTCAGAGGCATTGTATTGTCCCGGCTGGGCATCTGCCATTGAAAACAGAAGCCAGGTGTATCAGAATCCTGCCCCCATATCTGACAACATGCTTCTGCAACTCCCCTGAACAAGTTGAGGAAGCATGTGCTGCCAGTTTCTCAGATGTGGTGGCCTCTCCAGGGCAACCATTTGTTTTGGATGCTCCTCTTCTGACTCTTTTCTTCCTTTCCTTTTTCCAGTAGGTGCATCATAATCTCCTGGGAGGAAGCCACCCCACCCCCCTATGAGACATCCAGGGCAGGTCCTCTCCATGTTTGAATTCTCTGCCCGTGTTCCCTTTAAGGACACAGACGCATGACCGCCCCCCCCCCCGCTGTTGTTGTTGTCCTTCTCATTCCCACTGCCAGTGTCCTCCCTGGTTACGAGAAGGGAGGAGCCTTCCGCCAGTCACCAAACCATCAAACTTTCCGCTGCCTCCTCTCTGCCTGGCATCTGTCTGCACATGGCCATAGTGGAAGCCAGCATCTGACTGCTCCCCCGGCTGGCTGACCTGGCTCAGCCGATCCCAGAGCCAGCAGGGAGAGGGGCTACTGGAATCCAAAGCAAGAGGAGGATCCAAAACAGGAGGCTTCTGCCCCACCTTAGCTCAAGGGAGTAGGAGGGCCAGGTCCTCTCCCACCCGGTTGCCGGATCACTCCTCAGCCAGAGCTGATGCAGTGGTGCTGAGACCACAGCCAGCATTTTTACTGAAGAGGAGAGCTTTTTAAACAAAATTAGTTCCAATAACAGCCAGGAATTTCTTTTGCCACAGCTCCAGAAGTCTGTCTGCAAAACACATGAAAACAACGCAGGAGACCTTGTCTGCATCAGTCTAGGGTGGCTGGAAATTCAATCCCGGTGAGTCACTGGGAGTGACGGCTGGCAAGGGTACAAGCAAAGAAACCCTTTGGTGGGTAGAAGCATTTCTGTGGGCTGCCTGAAGAGGAGGAGCTGGGATCGCCCCCTTGTCTGACCCTCGAGGGCCTGGGCATCGTTGGAGTCTGCAGACTCAATTCTGCCTCTGCCAGGCTGCCGTCCCCAATGTGCCTGCCCTCTTGGAGGAGAAATGCTGCAGGGATGACCTCGGGCAAAGAAGGATGGCCGCTCTCGCCCTGGAAGCCGGATCCAGGCCAGGATGGGGGGCCGAGGCCGTTGGCCCGGTCTCTACCAGCCCTGCCCCTTGTGGCCACCATCTTTGTCTGGTTGGCTACCGGTACCACGATGTCCAGCCTCAACAAGTGGATTTTTGCCATCCACAATTTCCAGTTCCCGGTGCTGCTCTCCTCCCTTCACATGCTGACGGCTGTGCTGGTGGGCAACCCTCTGGCCAAGTTCCGGGCAGGCGGTCCAGGCAACCCCACCCTCAGCCCGGGAGCAAAGGTGAGGGTCTTCCTGCTGAGCATGACTTTCTGTGCCAGTGTGGCTTTTGGGAACTTGGGACTCAACTATGTCCAGCTGGACTTTGCGCAGATGGTCTACACTACCACGCCCCTCTTTACCCTGACCCTCTCCAAGGTGCTGCTGAGAAAACACCATCACCCGCTCCAGTATGCTGCAATGGGGCCCATCTGTTTGGGTGCCTCCTTGAGCATCGTGGGGGAGGTCCATTTTGACCAGGCTGGCTGCTGCTTCCTCTTTGCAGCTACTTTCCTTCGGGGACTGAAATCCATCCAGCAAAGTAAGGTGCTTTCAGGGCTGCATGTTATGTTACACTTCTTCAAGAGCATGGAACGTGCTGTATTTAGCTTTCTAAAAATCTGGTGTGCTTGGTTTTCAAAATGAAGTTTCTAGTCCTTAGGACTGCAGAGAGATGCTTGAAAGTGTGTGGGTGTGTCTGAGGCAAACATAGGTATGATGAACAAAATTTCCAGTGGCCATGAGTGGGACTTCACTGCTCTACCTCTTCATGTGAACAAACTTCTAAATGTGCAGTTTCTCTTATTCTGTGTAAAGGTTTTTGTTTTGTTTTTAGTTTTTCCATGCAGAGCAGAAATTCCCATTGTGTTTGACCTCTTCAGGAAAAGCATTTGAACCCAATTGGACTTGTCTGTTTCTTTTGCACCCTGCCTTTGAAAATGTTGAATAGAACAAAGGACGAGCTGGCATTTGGGAACCTAAATCTCTGCATGGAGATTTTCTGTGGGGAATGATTCATTTTTACTTCTGCTGTTCTCTTAGAAACAGACCGCCAAGAACAGTGGAAAAAATTACTTTTCAGTTTTGAATGAAGTTGAGGAGCAGGCAGAGTCAAATATGAAAACCTTTTTGTTTGGAATCATTCTGGCGAAGGCCTGTTAGAGTCCAAAAGGCAATGAATCGTAACAGTGTTTTTCTTCTCTTTGGCACTGTGTTCTTATCCTTGGTGGTTTGTCTGAGGATCCTTATCATGGTGTGACTGTAACTGGAACAGTCTCATTTAACTTCTGTGTCTGTGTGTGTGTGTGTGTGTGAGAGAGAGAGAGAGAGAGAGAGAGAGAGAGAGCGCACAAGAAAAACAGATAAAAACAACCAGTTATGTTAACAGGAACCAGAATGGTCTTGTAAAGAAGAAGCTGATGAAATGTAGTCTTGTTTTATTCTTTTTTGTGTGAAAGAGACACCCGTATATTATTATGATGGAAGGATTGTTATTAGGACTGCCAGGTTCAATGTGGGATGGAGCTCCTGTAATTTTAATCCTGAACAGAACAAGGGGCTCCTGGGACCCCCTTCCATTTTCCACTAGCAAGGCGATAGCCATTTTGGGGGGAGACTGCAGTGGCTGAAAGTTGGGGCATGGAAAGTGAAGGAGGTACCTTTGTCTGGCTTTGAGGAGCTTTACAGTAAACTGTCCTGCTTCACAATCTATTCAGGATTAAAGTGACCAGAGGAATGTCCCATAGCCAAGCTGGTAACCCCAGTTGTTATCCCACAATCACTGTCAGCATCGGTTGGGCCTGATCTCTCTTTGGCCTCTTTCTGACCCCTCCTTTTGTCTTTCTTCAGGTACCCTGCTGCAGGAGGAGCAGCTGGACTCCCTGACCCTCCTCTGCCTCACATCTCTGCCCAGTTTCTACATCCTCTTTGCGGCAGCTCTAGTGCTGGAAGTTGGTCCCGCCTGGGATGGCGGGAGCCTGGCCTATGGGGGCAGCCTCTGGGTGTGCATTTTGCTCAGCTGCCTCGGCTCAGTGCTCTACAATCTGGCCAGTTTCTCTGTGATCTCGCTGACCTCTGCCCTCACTATCCACGTCCTCGGCAACTTCAACATTGTGGGGAATCTCCTCCTCTCCCATTTGCTTTTTGGGAGCCACTTGACTCTGCTGGGCTATGCGGGCATCACACTCACCCTTTCGGGGGTCTTCATGTACCATCACTGTGAACGCATAGCAGCCTACTGGCATGCGCGGGCCAGGAGGGCCAAAGAAGAATAAGACAGAAGAGTTACCACTGCATAACTCCGTTGGGTGGACTTTTGTAAGACTTTTGGATTTGTTGAGGAGAGGATAGTGGGGATGATCATCAGCTAGAGGGAGGTTCCAGGGAAGGTTATCCTCCCCAAATAATACCCCTGACTTGCCCCAAGCCATTGCACATGTTGGCCACAGGAAGTGGCTCTTAGAAACCACAGGAAGTGGCTTCTAGAATCCCAGCAGGTACTGCTTCTGCCTGGGGTAGGTTGGAGAGTGGGCTGCATATGTGAATTCTTCATCACATCTTTTTTTTTTAAATCCACCTGTAGAAAATCAGCCTGTTAGAGAGAGCATGCAACCTTAATCGACCTGGTGTGCTAGTTTTCTAGCTGGAGGGAGACTTCCCCCTCCAGCTCCTACACTGGAGATCCTTCAAGTGTGCAGGTGGAGGGGGGGCAACTGAGGTGCCTTCAAACAGTTGAGGTGTTCAGCTGCTCTCTCTGGTACCAGCTGCCACTGCTCGTAGGAGAAGGGCTGAAGAGTTGGGAAGCCTGTGAGAGGAGGGATGGTTTTGAGGCCTCTTCAGTGTCTTGGCTCTTCAGTGCTCTTCCCAGGGCAACTGCAATTGCAAAATCAGGGCTTCCTCATATCTGCAATGTTGACCTGTAATTGCTCATTCTTAATAGAAGACCTTGCACTAAGCTTGCACCTGGGATCAGGTCCGCAAGTGTTTTCTTTGAAAAAAAACCATCAGGTGTTGGATGGACTGAATTGTGTCTCCGATTCCTGCCAGTCACATAGCAGATGTGGCAACTCTTGTGTCAGCCGGGCATCTCGGGGTGCTGAGGCCTGCCAGGCAATTTTGCATAGTGTTCCTTTTCTCTTGTGCCCCCCTTCACATCCCATGCAAAGCACAGAATTGGCTAGCTAGAGCAGCTCTGGTATGAGACCCTTCCCAGGAAGAAGAGAGGCTGCACAGTTGGAGTGAGGCTTTATTTGCCATTCATGACTAGCAGTGCAATGGAGTATAGTGCAATTGTATGTATTATTTTTCTTCTACTACTGCCCTCTGATGGACTAAATTATGTGTGTGTGTGTGAGAGAGAGAGAGAGAGAGCCTGTATTATTTTCTTATCCTGAGTGGAATACATGAAGCACTGGCCCTTGGGTGCCTATTTGCTTTAGTGGATAGAGTCTGTCCTTTGATGGGTGGCCTTCATTAAGCCCAGTGGGCAAGCATAGTCAGTATTGTCCTCCACAGGGTGACTGTTGGAGTGTCTGCCTGCCTGCAGTGTGTGTAGGGGATGCAACCTATTTGGAAAGAACAAGGGCTGATCTATATGTTTAGACAGAATCACATGGCAGTTCTGTGTACCATACCATTTTGCAATGCAGCCGAGGAGGCTGTGTAAACTTCCCTTCCCCATATTAAGAAATAAGGGTCTAAACTCATGGAAGGTCCCAGATCTTGTCTGATCTTAGAAGCTAAGCTAGGTCAGCCCTGGTTAGTATTAGAATGGGGGATCACCAAGGAATACCAGGTGCTGTAGCCTATGCAGATGAAGACAGTGGCAAACAGTGGAAAATGGAAAATTGTTAGCTGATTTATCTGCAAGCATAGATTGGTATACATTTTCTGCCTCCCCCTCCCCATTGGCAATGGCTGGTCTTGTTTCACATGTTACATTTTTCTGACATGGAGGTCAGAAAAATGTCAGGAACAGGATCCTGTGTCAGCCTGCTGCCATTCCAGTGAAAGTTACTTGACATTCAGTGCTGGCACTGGTTTATGTGTACCACAGGTGGAGCCAATGTCTCCGTGAGTTGTAAATGCCATGGGTACATGTGTTTCTGTACTCAAGTGTAAGGAGAAGCATAATGGCTGAAATGACCCATCCTCTCTCTTCCAGAACCAGTTTAGAGGAGGCTTAAGGGCTGTTTTGCCACATGCCTGTTTGGAAGTAAACTCATGACTGAGAGTGCCAGTATAATGCCACACAGAAGCATTCGAGAACACTGAGCATGCATGGCTTATATACTGTTCTTGCCAGTATATAAATTATTATTATTTAAAAAAATAATATGTGGTGTAGGGAAATGAGGATAGGGGTAGAATTATTTAGACCTAGAGACCTCTTTCTGGCCATTAATGTGAGGGACAATTCACAAGGAAGTTAGTGGAAGCCCCCTGCCCCGAAATGAGAATAGGGGCTGCTTTAACAGTATTTGGATGTGCTGGAGAGTCAAATCCATCGGGCTCCTACTGGCTTGCCCATAATGCCATCTGGTCATTCCTTCACATTCAGGTAAAGGGACAGTAACTTGCCAGGAACTTAAAACTAATATACAGAAAGATGAGAAGCTCAGCTGTGACCATGAATTCAAGAGCAACAGTTCTTGGGGTTCTGTTGATTCTGGACTCCCAGGACATGCCAGAATGGGGCCAGAGATCCTGATACTATACATGATAATTTGTCTTGCTTATGGAAGACAAATTATCAATAAGCAAATGGAAGCTTTCCATTTGTTCTCGTCTGCAAGATTGCTGGCATGGGAACTGGGCCTGTGTAACTCTCCCCTTTACCCCTAGTTGTCCCTAAAGCACAAAGTATTATGAGCCAGTGTGATGTAGTTGTTAGAGTTGTCAGTCTAGCACCAGAGAACTGCAGGAGGCTCAAATCCCTGATTTCCCTGAGCCTATGTGGACAGAATGATCCTGGCCTCGTAAACCATGATTTTGGACCCTGGTTAGTAAACGGACATCAAGTGGTCATTTCCTATTTCCGATGTAACAAGGAATCATGGCATTCTTTAACCAGGATCCGAGCACTGGAGGTGGTAATGCAGAGGGCCTCTCTGGCCAACCTGACAAGGTTGTTGTGAGGATTAAAAGGAAATGGAACTAGGTTGAGCTCCTTGGAGAGAAGGTAGAATAACATGAAAGACAACCAATTTCCACTGTAGGCAGTTAGGGGCTGAGGAAGGAGCACCCTCTTTAGTCATTTGTCTGGTTTGGTGCTGTTTTTTTGTACACTCATGATTTGGCCTTTCCAGGATTGCATCTCTCCTGTTTCTCATTCATTTGATGCTGCCGCTTCCCTTTCCTAGAGCCATGAACACTCCTCTCCAGCCAGACAACCTGTGGGCTCTGCCAGATCACAAAGCAAGTGGTGCAGATTTTGGGCGGGGGGTGGCAACTGTACATGTCATGGTGTTCACGGCAAGGTGGCTGCAAGGGTGGCTGAAGCCCCACTCAACTTCTGTCATAACAAGAGCACAACGAGGCATGTTCAGCATCACCACCGACTGCATTTGTCCTTTGAATAAAGCTCTATTTTTGGTGTACTGGTGCAGGTTGTGTCCTTGGATGTCCTCCAGAGGGGTGGAAGGGAGGGAAGACCAATTCAACATGGGAAACGGCAGCGTCCTCCCCACCTCCATGGCTGAGTGACTCTTTGCAAGGGGAGTGCTTCCAGAAACAGCTGCTGTGTCATTAAAGAAAATTGCATTCCTGTGTGTGTGTGTGTGTGCGCGCGTGTGCACGCTCATGCAGCACAAGGGTGGGGTGATTCCCAAAGGGTTTTTAGCTTGGTGCGTGCGCACACACCCTCTCCAGCTTTACTATTTCTGCACATACCAGCCAGTTGCTACAGCAACTCATAGCAGGCTGGCCAGCCGACCGTGGCTTTTCAGCATCTCGGAGAAAACTTGAGCACAGGCTTTTTGGCCTACACAACATAAACAGGGTATGATGTCATCTTTATTTTTTTTATTTATTGCATTTTATTCACAATTTGCCACAGCTGGGACTAGAACATTAGTAAAAACGAACATTAAAGCCCTTAAAAATAATCATAGGAATTCCGTACCCTACAAAATTGGCTCACAATGGGATTGCCTCTTCAGGTTAAAAGAGAAGCATCACTCAAGCCGAAACTGACTACGCCCCCAAAAGATACAGTATCCTGCTCAACAAGAATCCCTTTTTGGCGACCTTATAAAAACAAGCCAACAAAAAAATGGCCTTGCTTCTCTTTGTTTTGGCAGCAGCTGCTGCCTTTGGTGCTATGGTTGCCGTACACATTGTATGCTTAATTTCTATGCAGCAGGCGCTTGTTTTTGTCACTGTGCGCCTTCAAGTTGTTTCCTACTTTTGGTGGCTTTAAGGCAAACTTCTTACAGGGTTTTCTTGGCAAGCTTTGTTCAGAGGGGGGTTGCCACTGCCTTCCTCTGAGGCTGAGAGAGTGGGACTTGCCAAAAGGTAAGTCCCCCTGATTTTCATAGCACTACTTTCCAAATGAGAGCCAGGCTGATGTAGTGGTTTGAGTGTTGTACTGGACTCTGGGAAACCTGTTCAGCCACAGAAACCCACTGGGTGACCTTGGGTAAATCACACTCTCTGAAGAAATCTTGCCAAGAAAACCCTGAGAGAGGATCGCTGTAACTCAAAGACAGCAGGAAGGTACATAACAACAACACAACTTTCCAAGTGTGGGAATTGTGTGGTCCTTAAGGGGTTTTTTTTGGCAATATTTTATTATTAAGAGAATATATTTAAATATTGATATCTATATCTATTTATCTATATAAACAAGAAATCCTCCAGAGGTTGTTGAACTCCAGCTCCCAGCGTTCCTCACTATTAGTCCTGTAAGCCCAGGCTGACGGGATTTGCAGATGAACAATGCCTAGAGGGCTGAATGATTTCCACTCCTGTTGTTGCCTTTCCTTCTAAAAAGAAAGACATTAGAGCTCCACACTGGATTTCATTCTGATCATATCATCTTTTATCATTTGTGTTAGTTGCCTCTGAAGCAACAGCTAAAAAGAGCCAGCAGCAGTTGGTCAGGGCTCCTGTGTCTTTAACTGCCACCTAATGAGAAATTTGGATGCAGCATTTCCACAGCGCTCCATGCCAGAAAAAAGGAAGAATGAGCTGAATATGAGCCAGAGTGTTCTGGAAGTCACTGGAACAAGGCCAAGGAGAAAGAGTGCAACCCAACGTCCTATGGAGAAACCTGAGTTCTAGTGCTCGGTATTTGTTGAAAAACGGATACAGCCACGTGTTTTCAGTGCTCTAGATAACCCTAAAAGGTTAATTTGAACTGGGAAGGCAGGGTGTTGGTGGGGGAGGAAACTTGGCTTCTCCAAATCCAGTTTGGTTCACGTGCTTCTACCGGAATGCACGGCAAACTTCCTGCAAAAGTAAGGAACTGGACAGGTTTGGGACCAGCCCCTTCTCTTTGAGGGAGGAGTTAGCAGCTGCCAGTCCACGTATTTTATCCAGCACACACACCTTTGTGTGCTTTTTGGACTGGGTTGCCTGGTTCTCTAGGTAAGCTGACCCCCTCCCCCTCGCCCAAGTCCTTTACTGCCATCTTTAAAAAAGGATGACTTTTGTTCTTGTTTTCAGGGACAGAGCTGCATGCATGCTGTGAGGGTGGAGAAGTCAGGCTGGTGAGCAAAATTCAAGACGATCCGCATAGAAAGGGGGTGTTGTTTCTGTATATGAAATGAGCTTTCAAGTCCTGGTGGGTTCCCAGTGGGGGAAAGAAGTGCTGAGGCTCAGGCCTACTTGAAAAATGTGCCTTTTGTTGGGGGAAGAGGACAGACAGGTGTGCCAAGCTGCTTTTGGTCAAAGCGCTATTACTCGGGAGGGTGAAAGAGACCTAGGATCACTTGAATACTGCTTAAACTGCCTTGGTAACTGCCACAAATTCTGGGATTGTAGTTTGAGGAGGCATACAGCTTCCTGGCAGAGAAGTCTAGTCCCCCAGGATACTGCAAATCCCAGGATTTAATAGGATAGAGCCATGGCATGTATGGTATGAAAGAGACCTTGGTGGGAAGAGGAGAATATTATTCTCAAAGTTTTCTGTTGCTGTGTCTCTAAGAGCAGACATTCTTTGCTAGCATTAGTGAGTGTCCTTGAATGGGTTATTTCTACTGTGACGTCAAGTTGTTTTTGACTTACGATAACCCTACGAGCGAGAGGCGTCCGAGAGCACCCCTCTAGTCATTCACAGCCCTGCTCTGGTTTTTCAGGCTCAGAGGAGCACCTGTGGCTTCCTTGAGGGACCCCATCCACCTGTAGCGTGGTCTTCCTCTTGGGACTGTCTGGGGGATTTTGAGAGTTGTAGTCTCTAAAGGGACTCTCTCAGCTCTCTCTTTCTTTGATCTCCCAGGTGCTGTTTCCAGGACCCCTTCCACACTACACATTTATAGCAATATGATTTCATTTTAACTGCTATAGCTGCATCTTATGGGATCCTGGCCTTAGTAGCCTCCCTTCTTTCTCATTTCCAGACTGTCCACCCAGATGTCCTCAGAGACCGCCCATCTAATGCGATGCCTGAGGCAGGTCCATGAGGTACCGTAACTCTCCCACTATCATCTCCACACTACTCAGCTCTCTCTTTTCCTTGGTCTCCCAACTGCTGTTCCCAGGGCCCCTTCCCCACTACGCATTTCATAGAATCATAGAATAATAAGAGTTGGAAGAGACCCAAAGGGCCACCCAAGTCCAACCCCTTGCCATGCAGGAACATCCATCAAAGGACTCCCTTGGACAGATGGCCATCCAGCCTCTGCTTAAAAACCTCCAAAGAAGGAGGAGACTCCACCACACTCCATGGACGCAGCAGCATTTTCCACTGCCAGACAGCTCTGAACATCTGGAAGTTCTTCCTGAGGTTCAGGTGGAATCTCCTTTCCTGAAGCTTGAATCCATTGCTCCTTCTCCTAGTCTCTGGAGCAGCGGAAAACAAGTCTGCTCTCTCCTCGACATGACTTTTATAGCAATGATTCCATTTTAACTGCTGTAGCTGCATCCTATGGGATCCTGGCATTAGTAGTTTGGAGAGACACTAGAGCTTTGTGACTGAGAATTTGAAATACCTTCCCCTAAATGTGTGGTGTAGTGGTTTGGGGGTTGGATGAGCACTCTGGAGACCAGGGTTGAGATCCCTGCATGACCATGGAAAACTATTGGGTGACCCTGTGTAAGTCACACTGTCTCAGCCTCAGGTTTAAATATATATTTAAGCATGTAGCTCCACCCCCATTCCAGTTGCTAGTCCCAAGCACAGGGGACTCATAGAATCAATGGGGTTATAGAGCATGTGCTGACTTGCAATGTTCCCAGCTGGGATTAACCACTCAAATAAGGTCATATTTTAAAGTAAGAATTTTCATACAGGACTTTTTTTTTAAAACTGCAGCTGACTATGGAAAGGGAAGGGTCCATTTATGCATCCTCGCTGGGGGTTTGTTGTTGTCAGTATATTTATTTTAGTGCTGTGACACTGAGTCTGGCAAGAAGGTGTCTTCAGTTAAACATCCTGTTTCCAACAATACCCTGCCTTGTGCTTCTGGAAACAGTCCATAAACTCTCTCCCCATGACTGTTTTTAGGTGGGTCACCACTGGTACGGATGGATGGAAGTTACATACAGTTACTTCATGTCTCCTCCTTCCAATCAGTCAGGCAAAGGAAGCCATCCCTGACCTTATGCTGTGTTGTGTTGAATGACAAACCCCATCATCCCCAGCTAAGTTGGCTGATGGGCACATGGGCTGGAGATACTGGGGTTGGAGTCAAAAACATCTGGACTGGGATCTTCTTGGTTAGTTCCAACTAGAGCTGAGCCATTGGAGCAATGGTGATTCAGTGCATAGATTCAATTGAATCCAATTGATTCAATGGGTCTACTCTACTATTTTATGACTGTTTATTTGTTGTGTGCCTTCACGTCACTTCCATTCCAACTTATGGCAATTGAAAGGAGAGTTTTCTGGGGGCTGAGAGTGTGTCACTATGTCCAAGGTTACCCAGTGGGTTTCCATGGCCAAGTGGGGAATTGAAACCTGGTCTCTTGGGTTGTAGTCCAACACTCACACCACTATACCACATTGCCTCTCTGTTTACTACTATGATTGTCTCCGGTTTTAACAAAAGAAGGCCATCTCTTGTCTGACATGTCTCCAATGGCAGCTGGTGAGAGCCGGAGTGACGTAGTGGTTGGAGCCCTGGAGCATGGCTCTGGAGAGCAGGGTCTGAATCCCTGCTCAGCCAGAGAAATGCACTGAGTGACTTGGGGCTCATCCTAGCCTCAGAGGAGGGCAGAGGCAAACCCTCTCTGAATACATCTTGCCAAGAAAACCTTAGGTTTGCGTTGGGGTCACCATGTAGGAAATGACTGGAAGGACCACAACAACAACAAATGGGAACTGGGGGCTTTTGTGCCATTGAGGCTGTTTTGGGTTTCACTCTGAACTATAAATGAGCTGTCCAGGGCATTTAACCTATTTTAGGGACAGGGTTCAGCACTTTAATAGCTTTTTTTTTTAAGTTCAGACTAAAACCTGGGGCACAGTAAACACTTTCATTGACATGGGGGCCACCTGCCACCTCTGCATGCCTCCTTTCTGTCCTTTCTCCCCTTCTCCTTTTCTTGAATTTTCCTTGTTTGATCTCAAGTCCTTCAATTTTGACCCCATCATTTTATTTTTACTTTTAATTCTTTTTAGTCGTTTGCATATAATGTGACTCCCTCTGCTGGCAAGGCAAAGAGACTGCAACCATTCCGGAGTGGTATTACTTGACCGCATAATTTTATTTTTACCTTGAATTCTTTTTAGCCGTTTGCCTGTAATCTGTCTCCCTCTGCTGGCAAGGCAGATAGACAGCGGCTGCTCCGTGGAGCGATGTTATTTGGGTCACCCTCTTTGTTTCTTCCCCTTTCACAAAGAAGCATTGCAACTTTGAAGAAACTGTTGTTTCCATATTGCATAACACACTTCTGCTGCCAAACTTCTGTTTTTTCCAGGATTTGTTTTGCCTTCCCCATGGGAGCCATTGCAGGAAAAGTGAGAGAGAAAGCATGGTGGTCATGTTGACGGGAATGGAGAGAAGAGGAATGCAGTGACAACTGGAGGCTTTCATACCTGTGGGATGGTGAATCTTCTCACAGGTCTAGTCTACACTTGAAACGAAAGCCAGACCCATTGCTCCCTTTGGATTAGTGTCCATGGAGCCTTTTAGGGCTCCTTATGGCTCCTTCCCTCATTATTTTTAAATCTTCTTGTTTTCAAAATCTTTTGGAGTTTTTGTTTAATACTGCTTTCTAATTTTGTACAGTTTATATCTGTCAGTTTGCTTTATGTTATATTGTATGTTTTGTAATTTATCTGGATAATTTGTTTTACAATTGGAGCGTATAGTTTTATTATTCCTTCCTTTCCTTTCTATCTGTGTGTAAATACATATATTTTAAATGGTACGCCTTTGGCAGGACCCACAGTTTTTGGTTGTTTTACTTGTAAAGGGCCATGCACGTAGACAGCATTATACTGTATAAATAAACAACAGCAGTGTATATGTCTCTCTCTCTCTTTCTCTCTCGCCTTGCCTCCCTTGCAGGTAATTGGGAAGGCCAATGAAATCCTGGCGGGAATCAGCCAACCATCTGTCTGCAGTGAGGTTCTGCTGTCTGCCCCAGGGACTGCATACATTCTGGGTATAGCCTGACTCTGCATTGATCAGAAGTGCCTGGTGTGATAATCTCTCCAGTGGTAGCTCTTGGCTTCCATGTCAATGGGGAGATGAATCTACTCCTAGTTGTATGGTCAGAATGTTACAGGAGACAGCGAAGATGCAGATGCTGTTTTGGAGATAGGGCCTAGCACTTTGGAGAGGTTCTATAATGTTCAGAGTTAAAACATTTTGTGAGTTTGGGCCAAAAATTAATTGGGAGCCAATGGGTTTGGAAGTCTCCTAGTGGGCTTGATAAGGTTCCTCCAATTCCAGACTGCAGATGTGGGGCTCCTGTTTTGAATGCTCCCATTGGAGAGAAGGTCTAGCCCAGCTTTCTCCCTGTCATGTTAGCGTTCTGCTTGCAGGGGATTGTTACAGGCACGATTTCTCCCTGACCCTACTGGAGACACCAGGAATTGGGGCTGTTGACACGTAGAGCTGTGGAACAGGGATGCTGGAGTCTGCCAGCTCTGAGAACCCTTAATCTTTCTTGCTTGCAGGGCTCTCTGAGGTATACCGGGTCTCCAAGCGTGTGGAAAGTGGGGTGAAGGCTTGGAAGCTAGCAGGCGACCAGCTGGAACACACTTTGCACGAAGTGGACTTGGCCTGGAATAATCTGTTGGCCTTTCTTGCTTTTGGCCATTCCACATTCCAAAGGCTGGTAAGTGGGGATCTAGTTGGTGAGTAAAAGCAGGACAGTTGAGGAGAAGGGGGAGCTGAAGGAAGAAACAGGGCACAAAGGGACAGTTGGAGAATTTGGAAACATGGCTCTTTTGGAAACAACTTCTGGAATCTTCCAGCCAACTGCTGGCTTGGGAGATTTTTGCCCAGAAAGTGATGGTTTCAAACTCCTGCAGGAAACTTTTCTCATTCTCCTTTAATGTTTTACGTATCTGGGATGGGGAGAGGAAATGACTCTACGAGAACCAGGCAACTTTTAATTGTGGGCACATGCAGGCTGAATTATTGGAAGAGTACAAATAGGATGCTGCCTTGTGCTGAGTCAGAGGGGTGGTCCATCTGGCCCAGGGGTGGGCAAAGTGCAGCTTGTGGACCACATCTGGCCCCAGAGTCATTTTGTGACCCCCAGACCACCTAGCACAGTGTTCCCAACTCTGACTGACAGAGGAAGCTCTCTAATCTTGGGCCAGATTCTTTCTCAGCCCTCCCAAGAGATGCTGAGGATAGCTCAGTATTGCGGACTCTGAATGGTAGCCATGGCCTTCCAGAGCTTCAGACAGAGTTTCAGTCAGGGACTGGTCCTGGGACCTTCTACACAGGGAGGGACACAGAAAGCAGCCCTCACACTGAGGCAGATGCCCAGAGTGACTTCCAGCCCAGTATTGCCAGCTCTGTCGGGCAGCAGGCACGGTTCTCCAGAGTGTAGGCAGGATTTCCCCCCTCCTCATTCAGTGATGGGGACTGAAAATGGGATCTTGGGCATAGGAACACAGGGGCTGCCCAAAGTTGAAATTTTGGTCCTTCTAGTCCAGTGTGGTCAACTCTGACTGGTGGCATTGGGCTTTCCAGTTCCAGGGCAGATTCTTTCCCTGCCCTACCTAGAGATGTCCTTGGGTATTGGACCTCATGTGTTGGCTCACTTGGAGCAGAGGCACACTTAGATATGGATAGTCCTCACTCACTGAATGAAATCACAGATTTTTCCCTGCAGAAGAAAAGCAGGTGAGGTCCTGACATGGATTTTCCTCCTTTGCTTCTTTCCAAGGATTTCCAGCTTTTGGAGCCCTCTCTTGGAAGCGATCCTCCTCTCTTGGTTCCTCCTCTAGTGCCCAACCCACTCTGTGGGGTTTGTCTAACTGAGGTCAAGCAGGAGGCAGAGGTAAATCTCCTCTTGTTGAAAATGGGTATGTGATGCTTTTCCATTCAAGTCAGGCATTCACACTGGCATTGCACTACAGCCCTCTCTATGGCTCCCGGTTTTCCCTGGTGGTCTCCCATCTGAGTCTTCACTGGCCCAATCCAGCTTGATTTCTGCAATCCAGACACATCAGGGACACAGACAGATCTTGTCATCTTGATTGGTCCTCCAGAAGCACCTTAGCCTCCCAGAGTCTGCTAATCCTGTGTTGGGACTGGGAGAGCCTCCCTCCAAAACAAAGTTCAGAATGGCCCTGGGAAGTTTGGCAGGACACTGCAGATAAAATCTGGGTCAGCCAAGTTTTTTCTGGGAATAGCGTTGAGCGGCTGCCCTAGTCTGTGATTTAAATTTAAACTTTGTTGCCAGAACGAATGGCCTAATGGGAGTTGGGGGCGGAGGAAAGGAGCATCTATTCCTTTCTTAGAATAAGGAACAAGGGTCCTTGGGTTGAGGTGTTCTGTATGTCTGCAAAATTAACCTTTTTGCTTGTTGTGGACAAGGCATGTGCTCTGCTATTAATTGCTTTCCCTTTTAAATTTGCTCTGCCAGGTACATTCTGGGAATGCCAATCCTGTTAGTTACCAGGGGAGATCTTTTCATGCCAGCTGTGCCAATTTCTGGGTGAACTGTGTGGACTCCACTCTGCCAAGGGAGACACGGTCCCTTTTCCCCTCTGAGTTCCTGAATGCACCGCAATCGTCCATTTTGCTGAATGACGAGAGTGACGGCCCTCTGGAAGTTTTACAGCCCTCCAAAAGTTGCTGAACTGATTTTTTCTTTTAACAAAATGCTGTGACTGTTTTTCAATGTATGTTTTAAATGGATTTCATGTGATTGATAGTTTACTTTCATTTTAATGCTCTTTTGTGTTTTTACTTGAACTCCCACCAGCCCTAACCAGCATGGCCAAGGGGCAGGGATGATGAGACTTACAATTCAACAAGATCTGGAAAGCTGTAGGTTCTCCACTCTTGGAGCTGAGTGGCAGCCAGAATCTTATGTGGCTGTAGGTCCAAAATACAGTGCAGGTATTTAAATAATCCAATAATTTAGCAAGTACTATAGCCAGTCAGTTATCCTAACACTTTGGCACCAATCTGCTGCAATGCTGCAAGGACAGAGTGTGTTTCCTTCTCACCAAGAAAGAAATTCTGGGTACAAATTCTACATACACCTTTTTTGAGATTGTTTCAGTAAGGAAAAAAAGTACTGCTGGCGGTGTTATTAACAAAAAGGAAAGCAGAAAATTCTGGAAAGAGTTTCAGATCTCCCTGCTGCATCCTTGCCTTCACCAGAGCTTGAAAAAGTTACAGTTGGGGGATGGCCACTCCCCAGACATTCAGACCAGCTGTACCAATGTCTGGCTGAACTCTGTGGATTCCATTTTGCCAAGAGAGACCTGATCCTTTTTTCTCTTCCATATGTACCATAGTCATTCACTCCCAAAACTGTCCAGCCAGTCATCCATAACTAGGGGATTCTGGGAACGGTCATCCAAAAAAGGATCTTTCTCAAGCCCTGACCCTCACCTATTTCCTTTTATTACTATAGCACCACTTTCCCAAATGCAGAAATGCGATAGCATTCCCTCTGCCCCCAGCTTTCCAACACCCATTGAAAGATTTCTTTCAAGAAAATGAGATGCCATTCTAACTGTTCATTTTTTCTAACTTTTCTTGTTTTTATTTATAGAAAAAAACCCACCACCCACCCTTACCAACAAGTCCCCTTTCCCAGCCAAGCTGTGGGCTCCGAGCAGGCCCGAGTTGGACCCATTTTGCACTCAGTAAAGATAGCATCGATGTTCATTTTCCTCCAATAAGGGCTCCTCTGGGGCGGAGGAGTGTGAGTTCTGTCATTGTCACAAGGCAATCATGACTCGGACTTCATTTTCGTAGAGGTCAGGGATCACCCCCAGAGGGGACTGCACCATCCTGACACTGGTCTTTCCAAAGAGTTTGTGCTCGTACTGGATGAGTTGTTGCCAGAAGCCGTTATTGGGCCGGATGATGGGGCGGCAGGATTTGACCCAGGCATGGGCATTGGCCAGAGACATGGAGTGATACTTCATCAGATAGGCTATGCAAAGAGCAGCTGAGCGACTGATGCCCGCAGCACAGTGCACCAGCGTCCGGCCTTGGTTTAACTCCACAGTGTGGATCTTATCAGCTACGGGGTCAAAGAAGTCGTAAAGACGGGATGAGGGGCAGTCGGTTACGGGGACGTGGATGTAGTAAATGTCCGGGAAATAGGTGTTGACCACCTCCACCGACACGTTGATGACAGTGGTGATGTGGTTGGCATAAAGGAAGAGCTTGTTATTGGCCGCCTCTCCATTGCTGATGAACAAGCTGTTGGTGATCCGGGACAGACCGTAGACAGATGGGTGCCTGAAGAAGATGGGGATGGCGCCAACAGGTGTACTCATGGAGGCGAACTTCAGACATGGGCCACAAGAGAAGGCAGCATTCTTCCTCACTATGTTTGGAGACACAAAGAGAATGGAGGTTCCTATGGACCTCGAGGGAGTCAATGGAGGCACCTCCCAATTCCCAAAGGACACATCAGTCAAGCCTTTTAAATGCCAAAGCTCAGGAAAAGCTACTTTGAGGGAGTGCAAGAAAGTCCCAAGCAACACAGCCAGCGGGCAAGCTCGTTGGAGGATTCTGGGAGGTACAGTTCCCCCAACACGCAAACATTTCTAAATGTCGGTGTAACTCAGAAGGCATAACAACAACTTCTTAAAACAACTTCCAATCATTTTCTCAATCATTTTCTTTTTTTCTCTCCTCTGTTCTAGTATTAAACATATTTAGCTTCTATTGGAAGCTGCTTAAAAAAAATCCCTAGAAAGTTGGCCATTTCAGGATTAAAACTAGAAGGTTGACCTGGTGTCACCATGGTGTGCCACCTTGTCTACTGTGCCCCCTCTGCCAGTACCTGTACAAATTCTGTGCCCCAAAGCACTGGCATTTACTGTAGCCCTCAGTTGTGCTCCTTCAAGAAAGTTTTGCCTCGGACATCATAGGTGTAGTCTTTCAATAATGTCTAAAAGCAGAAGGAAGAGAAGAAATGGATAACTTGAATCACACCCCCCCCCCGCAATTATAATGCCTCCCAATGATGCTCTTTGTAGACAACACCAGTGAGTTGTTTCAGCACATGAGGCCAAACATTCAACAATAGAACATGAAAGACTACCAAAAGAAATGGAGACTTCTCAAACAGGTTAAAACCGGGTGCACGAGCACTTTGAAGTAAACTGGTCAAGCTCAAAGGCTTGAATAAAGCCCCATATTTTCACTTGGTGGCTAAAGAAGGCCAGTATTGGTGGCAATGGGGCCTTTGAGCGGGGAGGGAGGTGTTTCACCACTGGGGTGCCAACAGCTCCCACCCCCTCAGGCAGGGCACTGGCCTCCTGGAGTGGGAGCAAGAGGAGGGCCCCTCCAACAGACCCCAGTCCTCGGGCAGGTCTGTGGAGCCCGAGAGAGGGGCTCTCTCCAGGATCAAGGTCCCAAACGGTTCGGGGTGTCTATGTCCTTGGCTTCCTGGCGGGCTCGGTCTCCCTGCCCCCCCCCCGGCTTGGGAGGCAGAACCTCACCTTTTTTTCTTCTTTTTTTTTCTTTTTTTTGGTTTGTTTTTTGACTTGACTCCACAGGAGCTTCACATCCTCCAAGTCTCTTTTGTGCCAGATGGAAGTTTGTGAGGAGGTCCTGCGGGAAGAACAGGGAGAGGGCCGTGAGGGGCGGCCCCGCCCTCTGGCCACTGCCCCCCCATCCCCAGTCTTGAATGGGAAGGAAGGGGGCGGACGGCCACGGGCCTCTTGCCGGCGAGGGAGGAAAGCGGGGGTGGGTGGGGGCTGCCTCTGGAGGGCCCGGAGGAGGAAGGGGAGAGCTGAGCTCTCCCCCTTTGCAAACCCAAGACCTCCAAGGCGCCCGAGATCCCATCGGATCTGGAAGGCGAAGCAGGATCAACCCTGGTCGGTACTTGGATGGGAGACGGCCAAGGGACGCCCGGTCCCGTGGGCTCCCTTTCCGACTTCAGAGAACCTTCGGGAAGCCTCTTACGGGGCTCTCCCGGCAAGCTTTCTTCGGAGGGAGTCGGCCTTTCCCTGCCTCCGAGGCGGAGAGTGGGACGCGCCCCAGGGCCCCCGGGGGCTCCCACGCCGGAGCCGGGATTGGAAGGCCGGCCCCCAGGACCCCGGGCTACGCCACGCCACGCCGCCCGCCCAGCTACGCGCCACCCGTCCACCCACGCCCACTGCCCCCCCCGGCCGCCCGCCGCCCTTCCTCAAGCCGCCTTCCGGGCGCCCCGCGCGGGGGTCTCGGCCGCCGCCCTCCTCGGCTGGAGCCCTGGGAGCGGCCGGCGGGGCGGGCAGACTGCCTCGGGGCCGGAGGTGCCGTCCCGCCCGGGAACGCGGGCTCCTCGCCCGGGCTGCGGAGCGGACTGGGAGCCTCCCGAGCGCCCCGGCAGCCCGCGCCTGGCTCGGGGGCCCCCACCCCGGCAAGCCTCCTGCTCGGGCGGCAAGCCTCCGGCGGAGGGCGCCGCGGAGGGGGACGCTTCCGCCCCGCCCCGCCCCGCCCCGCCCCGGGGGCCTCCTGCGCCGGGCCCGGCCCTCCCCTGCCCTGCCCTGCCCTGCCTCCTCCGCCTCCGCCGGGCTCCGGAACGGCATGGACTGGCAGGCGCGGGCGGGCGGGCGGGGGCTTCCGAACCCGGCGGCCGTTGCCCGGGCAACCGTGGAGGCCCGATCCCATTGTGACCCTCCCCTCCCCGCTGGCTGGGCTCGCAGGAGGGGCGCCCGATGGAGGCGGAGGCGGCGGGGGCGGGGGCGAGGGCGGGGGGGCCGGCGGACGGCTGCCGCCCCCTGGTCACCTCCTTCCAGCCCCGGGCGCCGCAAGAGCTGGTCCTCTTCAGGTAGGGGGAGGGGGCTCCACAGACCCCCCCCGCCCCGCTCCGCGCCTTTTCTCCGTGGCCCTCGCCGCCCTGGAGCCCTCTCGCCTTCGGGGCCTTCCCCGCCCCTCTCTTTCGGGCCGCCAGAAAGGCCAGGGGGCCGCCCTCTGAGCACGTGCAGAGGATTTTTCCCCGAAAAAAAGAGGGGAAGGGGGCTTCTTTTTCGTTCTCTTCTTACATCTGTCCCCCAAATATGAAAGGACGACAGGAGCAAGCAGCGGGGCAGCTTTCTATCGTGGCTGTGCCTCTGTGTGGAAGCCGATACGTGACTCCCTGGGATAATTTACTGGCAAAACGTAAAACGCACGCTTGCCTTGGAGGTTGACAGCGACCTTTGAGGAAGGCATGGAGGTGGGGAAAGAAGAGGGAAAAGGCAGGCTCCTAGTCCAAGAAGGCCTCCCTCAGAGCCCTTCCGCTTGGGCTTCAGTCCCCCCCCCGCCTTTGTTTGCAAGCTTCTGGAGGAGGGGCATCTGCAGAATTCCTCTTGCTGGAGGAGAAAGGGTTCATTGGGTTTCAGAGTCGCCTGGGGCAAAGCCAGGCTGGAAGTTCTACCCCTCCTACCTAAGGGGAAGGCTGTGAAGTAGGGGTGGGCCACTTTCAGGGATGGGGGGAACCCGTGGGGAGCCAGAGCCCCATGCCATGCTGTATCATGCCTGAATTACTCTTCCTTTGGCCCAGGAATGTCTTTAAGTGGCCTAATGTTGAAATATTTTTTGCTCCTCCAGGCCATTTTAAATAGTCTTAAAAGGCCCTTTCTGGCCCTAAAATCACTAGGGGTGAGATGTGGCTCCCCCCCCATTCCCTCATAGCCTTGGTTGACCGTTGTGGGTCAATTTTGGGGCAGGGAATGCAGGGGAGCACGTGTTGGCCATGGGCTGCACTCTATCCCCCCCCGCCTGCCTTGGCCTGGAACATGGCACTCTGTGGCTGGCATCCTGTTTGTAACATCTGCAAACATCAGTTGGGCTACGCATGCAGAGTGATTTTTATTTTGTTGGACCATGTGCAATAGTCAAATCCAGCTGACAGCAATGCAAGCTTGTGGGTGGAGTGGTTTGTCCGGGTTTGGAGTCCTCTGTCATCTTGGATTCTGCTGTGGGGTGCAGCTCCCTCCTCTGTGGATGCCAGCATCCTTCAGCTTCACAGTCCTTCTCCAAGACCCTGCCGGACTCCAAGTCCCCAGCAAGTGTCCTGGGACCCATTCCCAGTCTGGGAGCGCATGGCTTCAGCGGCTTCCATATCTGTGAAATCTACTCCAGATTTTACTTCCAAAGAGGTAGCCAATAGATTCAGCACCTTGGAGAGTTCAATTCCTGTGCTATGGCTTTTTCCCTTACCAAAACAGATTGCCTATTTTTGTGGATACTTCATTGTTTCACGCATCCTGAGGATGAAAAAGAGAGAGAAAGAGTGATGGGTGGCCCTGTCCATTTGACCCACAGATGGATGCTCCTGATTCTTGGTATTGTAGCTGATCCCTCCTGGTCATGGAGGGAGGTAGCTCTCCTACTAACCAGCGAACTTCCTTCCCTTTAGTTTGTTCAACAGTGGTGAAACTGCCTTGAGGCGGTTTTTACCCAAGAGTCATCTTTCAAAGGTGATCATCCATGACAACACCAGTGTCCAGCGAGTGCAGGAGATTAAGGTAAGGCTTACCGTTCAGGCTCCTCCTTGCTTTGTCTGTGCTGTTTTGGGAGTAAGAACAATGGCACAGCCCTGCTGGATCAGACCAAAGGCCTCACCAGTCCAGCAGCCTCATTTCTAGAGGGGTCAAACAGATGTCTTTGGGAAGCCTACGGGCAGGGTACGGATGCAAGAGTGTCTTTTACTCATGGTCCCCAGTAATCACTGCACTCAGCTAGAAGTATGGCCAGCTGGCTCAAGGATTCTGGGGCCATTTCTGCACTACCCTCTTGTAGTGCGATTATTCCACTTTCAACATCCTATGGAATCCTGGGGTTTGCAGTTTAAGGAGCGGCTGGCTAGATGAGTTTCAAACAGGCCCTCACAGTCTCTCTCTTTCTCTTGCCTGGAAATATTCATCATGGTCCTGCTTTTGGTCTCTGCTCCTGTTTCCTATCTGATCAATTTCAAAGCTCAAGCATATTGAAGACAGCAAAAGGAAGGTTGGCAGTATGTTTGATCAGATGAAAAAGAAGTTTGTGAATGACCAACAGAAGAAGCTGGACCGCTGGAAGAAGGAGTATAGCAGATACCAGACGATGCTGGAGCAGATGGACCAGAGGGCCTTGACCAAACAGGCTGCCTTGAGCATTGTGCTGCTGGAGGCGCAGAAGTCCTCATTTATTGAATGGGAACAAAAGCAAGCCCAGAAGCAAGAGGCACCGAGTAACCTGCTTGTTTGCCTCAATAGGCTTTCTGAAGGCTTGTCTCCTCAGGAAAAGGGAATTAAAGTTTGAGAAAAGTGTGCTGTTGTCCCTTTAATTGCATACAAAAGCCAAATGGACTGGCAGTTTTATTTCTGCATGCTTCATCCATGTGGTTGCATGGAAGTGGTATTATTGACGAGGGAAAAGTGTCCTCCACAACACTTGAAGGCGGTAGGCTAGTTCAGGTGGTCCAGAGGAGCCTCATTGTCACCTTCTGGCATCTGCCACCGGTGACAACCGCCACATTCTGCTTAAGGGTAGGATCAGTCCCGTCTAGCACAGGATACAGCTTATTTAAAAGGATGTGGGGGGCGTGTTTGTTACACTAAGAACTAAGGAAATGGGGATGAGAGGCCGGTGTGACCAAGGAGGCCTCGGTTGCTGGTCAAATGCTGCCCCCCAGGGAAGAGGGGGATGGACGAGAGAAGGGGCAAGGAATGGTTTTAGGTACCTGTCCTGGACGGGGCGGCTTCCACACGGGGTCAGCCAAAGCTGGCCATCTGAGGGTGGAAGCGACTCCCCTGTGCCAGTTCCAAAGCAACAGCGAGGTGTGAGCTGCCTCTCGGGACTGTTGAAGATGCATTATCTGGAAACAGTTAACAACAGAGGGCAAACCACGGAGTCCTCATGGTAGCGATGGGGAGAGCGAGCGGAGGCTGGGCCCTCGGGGCTCGGAGGGCAATGGGCACCCCGATGGATTCGGACGGGGGCCCTGCCAGGGGGGCTCTTCCTAACGGGAAGAGTCCAGAAGCGCCGGTGAGCACCCAGAATGAAAGAGTCCGCTCAGGCTGAGACAGCCGCCTCCCCACCGCCTCGGTTGGCCGCCCCATTGCTCACAGCAGGGGGCGCCGCGCACGACTCTCCCGCCGGGGCCCCTCCCCAAAAGAGGGAGGAGGGCTCGGGAGGGGGCCGGCGGGCGACCTGCGTCCCCCTCGTCTTCCGCCACGGCCCGGAGGGCCGCCCGGCCCGCTTCGTCCGTGGCGGGGGCTTCCGGAAGAGGGATGCCCCGCCTGGCCCCTCCTTTGCGTTCCGAGGGCCCCCTCCCGGGCCGCGCGAGGGGGCGGGCCGGGGACGCTGGGCGGGGCCTCGTGCCTGCTCGGGGGGCGGAGGCACCCCCACACACACACACAGCGCGGCCGCCGCTCCGCCCAGCCTTCCTCCGCCGCCTCCCCCGCCCATCCGCGACGGCGGGAGCGGAAGAGAACGCGGGCGGGCGCCTGGGCGCCGGCGCCGCCCCTTTGGGCGGGGAAGGGGCGTGGCCCCGTGACGTCGGGCCCTCCCTCGCCCCGGCCCCCCGCCCCCCGCCTGGCGGAGCCCTGGCGGCAGAGCGGAGCCCCGGCGGGCCGGAGCCGGAGCCGAGCGGGCGGAGGGGCGCGGCGGCAGCGGCGGCAGCAGCAGCAGCGGGGCCGCCTATGGGGAAGGCGGCCGCGCCGTTGTGTAGCGCCAGCACCCGCGGGCTGGTCTCCCTGCTCAGCGCCGTCCCGTGCCTGGCCTGCAAGCGGGCGCCCCCCCCCCGCCGCCGCCGCCGCCGCCGCCCTCGCGCTCGCTCCTCGCCGCCGCCGCCGCCATGAGCCTGGCGGTGCCCGCCCCCGAGGGCCCCTCCGCGCCCGCCGCCGCCGCCGCCGCCGCCGCCGCCGCCTCGCTGGGGCCGGGCTCGGACACCTACAAGGGCTGGCTCTTCAAGTGGACGAACTACCTGAAGGGCTACCAGCGCCGCTGGTTCGTCCTCAGCAACGGGCTGCTCAGCTACTACAGGTACCGCGCGGCCCGGCGGCCCCTGCCCTCTCCGCGCCGCTGCTCCCGCCCGGGGGGCCGCGGGGGGCTTGCGGGGGGCCGCTCCGGCTGGGGAGCTGGAGTCGCGCGGACCGGGAGAGGAGCGGGCGGCGCGGGGCGTGTCGGCGGAGCCCGGGCCCGATCCCGATCCCGGAGCGGCTGCGCCGGCGCCCGCGCCCCCCGGGGCCCGCTGGGGGCGGCGCTCCTTGGGGCGCGGGCGCCCTCGCGGTCCTCCCCTCCTCCTGCTGCTGCCCCGGCGTCCCCCGAGGCGCGCGTGGCCAAGATTCCCGGGCGCCGACTCCGGGGCGGGGGCCTGGGCCGGTAGCCGGAGGCTTGCCCCGGAAGCTGCGCCGCGGATGGGGAGCGCGGGGGAGCAGGCGGTCCAACGTCCCCCCCGTGTGCTAGAGGCGGGAGGGAGCCCCCTCGCTCCCTGCGGGAGTTCCAGGGGACGCAAAGTGAATGAGACTGCGCTGCGGCCACGTTCCAGGGGATCCTCGGCTGGGCTGCTTTCCTGCCCGGGAAACCCTGGTCCTTTCCGCGCTTGATCCGGTGTCGCTTCCTGCATTTGCCGGCGGATAAGACTCACTCACTGTTCGCCCTGAAAAATACTGTTCGAAAATGGGGTGCGTCTCATGCACGCGTATACGCCGGCAAAGACGGCCCTCCGATGGGGGAATGATCTGGTCCCCCAGTTTCTTTGCGGGGCCTAATTCTGGAACCTACAAAGAGCGCAGGAGGGCTATTTTTAAACCTTTTTGCCCTGACAGGTGGACCGGTAGTTCTACCTTGTAGTTCTGATGCTGTTGACCAGGCTGTGGCAGAAAGGGGGGGGCGCAGAGGCCTCTCTTCACCGCCACCCCCTTGCTCAGGGTGAGACTCTCACGTGGAACAGGGAATGGCTGTTAAATTCTTTCTGCTCGCCTGGGGCAAGTAACCCTGCATCCCTCTAGCATCTGGCCGGCAGTTCAGGGTGAAGGCGCAGCCGTGATTGCAACTGCCCGGCTCTGGCTGTGAAAGGAGTGTTGGATTTTAGTTGGCTTCACGGGGAAGTGACAGCAAACAGAGCCAGCCTTGATCCTTCTTCCAGCCTGCCCCCCCCCCGCCAGTCCCTGCACTGCTTGAGCTCAGCAGATCACAGCCTTGGCTCCTTTCAGGCAAGAGGAGCCAAATTAAGTGAAGGCAATGACAATAATTCAGAGTAAATGTGTCTGGGGTTCTTGTGACAAGTGTCTAGAAGTGAGTGCAGCAGTATCTATCCATGAGAGAAAAAGCAGAGATTGTGCTCTTTGGTAGAACTGGAAACTACTATAACGATGAAAGAGAACCTGTCTGTGTCTCCTGTAGCTTCAAGACAATATCAAGCAGACCTGGGGGATGTGCACTTTGGGTTGTTTTCGCTTTTAAAAATGGTTTAGTTCATTTTACTTTGTGTACATTTGCCTCTGTTACCATCTGTATTCACTAGGAGACTTTATCATCCTGAATGTACCTGGACTTGTCTGATTTTGGAAGCTAACTAGGGTTGGGCTGGTGTGTACAGTAATCCCCCCTTAACTGCAGCAATACGTTTCAAGACTGTCTGTGGATGCTGTGCAACCTTGACTTGCATTCTAAACAGGATCCTGCAAAAGGACATATAAAGGATTTTGCCCTAAGGTGGTGACTGAACTCTCCCTGAACTTTAATTGTGTCTTGTCGACTTGTGAGGTTGGGCTGAATGTTAAGTGCAGTCACCAGCATTAGGCTTCTGCAATTGAATCTGGCGATCGCACAGCCTTTGTACAGAATAAAACACAGTTTTTCTTGGACTCCTCAGAAAACGGTTGGGAAGGCTCTTGAACTCTCTGGCAGCAACTCTGTTGTCAGTTGCATTGTACAGGCAAAGCAGCTTGAAAGTAAGATTATATGAGACTTGCCAGCACGATAGAGCTATCAGGCTTATGTAGATTTATGGAGCCATGGAGAAGAAATGTTGCTGGCCACAAAAGGGGGAAATGTATGGAGAAAAAGTTCAATGTGAAGAACTTCCTTGTTGTACTTTGTACATAACTTTCTTGCAGCAGCACAGTCCCGTGACTTTCTTCTCAGAAATAAGTTCTGCTGAGTTTGGTGGGATTTGTTCTGACATCAGTAGGAAGACTTTGGGCCCAGGAAATGAACTGTATAACTTAGTAGGTAGAATTGTAGTATTTGATTTATGCTCGAGCTTTATAAGCATAAATTTCTTAGTTTTATTCTAGCAATAATTATAGATGTACTTAGTGCTAGAGAAAGAACTACAAGCTGTTGTAGTTGCGTGCAAATAGCTCTGTTCACCTCCCTTTTCTGTGCGAAGATAACCACGTGGCTGGTAGTGTTTTAACCTAAGTAGTCACTGTGGCAGCGGTTTTTCAAATTCATCTGAAATTGTGAATGCTCCAACTTTTCCACTTTGGAATGTTGTTCAGGCAATGATGGGAAAATCCTGTTTGACGGAAAACATATGTATTCTGCCTTGTAGCCATACACGAATGTTAAAAGCACTATGCAGTAACTTGAAATCAATAAAATGGTACGGAGCCCTTGAGCTAGCTGGGTTATGAAAGAATATAAGGCTAGAGGTGGCAGTTGGTACAATTAAACTTGACCGGGCCAGTTGATTTTTCTCATCTCAGAATGAAGAGTTTAAAAAACAGTTGTTTGCTTTGGAAACATGTGTCTTAATACGGTAAAATGGCATGGGTCAAGTGAAAAAGTTAAGCATATTTGAGTTCCTGCGCTGTGCTTAACTTTAGACCTGTAGGTGATAAAAGCATGTGCCATCTGTTTACCTTGCAAATCACAGACTGAATGGGTGACGCTGTCTTTAGACTTTAGATTCTTACCGGGCAAACCAGTGTTATGTTTTGAAATGACCAGTTGATTAACACAGCTCCATGTATTGCTAGCAATTCAAGCATTTATTCAGGCTGGGGTTTGACTTGGCTGGGTTTTGAGAAGCCCTTTCTTCTGTTGATTCTCCAGCTGTCTCCCTTTTTGTTACTTTGGTAAGCATCCCTAAGCCCATTGAACAGAGAAGGCAATGCTTCTAAAATGACAACATTGCCTGTGTCACCGAAGGCCTTTAGCTGAGTCAGCTGGTGCTGTTTTGTATGTGTATCTTGGCAAAGCTTCTTTTCAGGGTAGACAGATCCCCATTCCTTTTTACTGTATGCTTGAATAGAAATACTTCTGAGTGCTGTGATGTGTCTTGCATGCTTGTCTGTCGAGGAGTGGCTTTTGGGAATCCCTTCAGGTGGGTCTTATTGAAATGTACTCTGTGGACCTAAAAAGCCCTGGTTTCCCTGCTAGAAACCCTCCTTTGTCTGAACTCAATTTCATATCTCTCAGAAGAGAGTCTGGGTAGCTGGAAAAATTCAGTATTAACTGTTGCCCTGTTTCTTCAGCAGGGGTAGAAATCAAATGGCTTGCAGGTTATGTGCAGCCCTCCAGGACTATTTCTGTGCCCCTCCCCAGACCTACCCCCAGTTCTTCTGATGTTAAAACAAGAAAAGGAAAAAATAGACATGCACCCCCAAGCATGCTTCCTACCTGGCTTAGTAAAATCTGGTTTTTATCCAAACAGGAAGGTGTATGCAAACTCTCAGGTGACTTCTGGTTTTACATGGAGGTGGAGGGGCAGTTCCTGGAGGAAGGGCCCTGGCGGCTCCCACTGTTCTGTGGGGTGACAGTAGAATTGTTTGGGGTGGTGGTTGCCATCTGAGTATGCAAGTTTAAATGTTCAATCTGAAAGGAATTATAATTCTGACTTGATTTCATATAATGAGCATTCTGCTATACTTAATGTCTTCCAGACTGATGGATAATTTGTCCGTTCAAAGCATTTAGACCTCACTTTTCAGCTGTAAAGACTCCCCAAGTGACTCACACATCAATGAAAAGAAGACATTCCGTCACCTCTGGCTTGCAATCTATTTTTAAAAACGTATTCATCGATGTGCTCCCATCTCAATTAGTTAATGGAGGGATGTGCAACCTCCGAGGTGCCAGGGGTCACTTCTCAGGCTGGGCAGGAGCGTGAGGACTGGGGCGCCAGGGGAAAGGGGTGTGAAGCGTAGGGGATTTTTTTTAAAATGAAAGAAGACAGTAAAATTAAACTAGACTACTTTTCTATTCACATTTATTTTATTTTTGTAGTATGACTTCATGAATGAACTTCCAGAGTTCTTCGTTATTTTCTGTTATGGAATCATGGAACTGGCTATTCAGTATGGCATTGACTATCTTATTGACTGTAACCAATGGGATAGCAAATGTCATAGTCAATATCATTCCTTGCTCCTTTTGCTGTGCTACCTAATTTTGTTAGCAAGCCACGATGCCAATTTTTTAGGGGGAAAAATCTGGGAACTGCTGGGAGAGGGGAGCAACAAAGGCTTGAGGGGGCACACATGGCCTGCAGGCTGTGCCCACCTCTCCGTCCTCACTTTGCCCAGCCCGGGGACAGCGGAATACGAGAAGCCTTCAGGGTCTGAACTGCACTCCTGCTTTGCTTATTTCATCCTCTAATGCTCGGAGTCGCTTACATTCAGTGTGTATAACTGGCACATTCCTCAGTGGGACGTATATTTGTGTCACTTTCTACCTTGTTTTTGCTCCATATGAACACTGAAGCTGGTTGCTAATCCTTCTAAAGTTGCCTGTCTGTGAGCTGAGAAGTATGTGCATGTCCTTGTTCTGTAGCATCTTCTAAAGATCACCTCATATTAGATTCCCTTTCTGCTGATATTGCAGCTGTCTTCTGTTGAGGGGCAGAAGTCATGGGAGGCTGGTCTTGTCCAAATCTACAGTGAGCTGGAGGACTCAGGGCCTGACTTCCAAGCCTCTCTGGCAAGAAGGACCAGACTTGGGAGCAAGTGGTGGCAGTGGACGGGAAGTGTCTATGGGAAGCTTTGGGGACTAGACTAGTGCTACTGCTTGAATGTGTTTCTGACATGGTGTGACAGGATCTTGCCCTTCCTCTTGGCAATAGGACTAGACAGCGGTCAGTTTTCAGTGCGTTCATGCAACTTTAAATGAATCAACACATTCAGTACAGCGGAGGCCACTTCCTGGGGCCAGCCATGACCAAATTCTGCTAGTGGAAGGGAGATTCACTTGTTGGTACAATTTTGTTTTTCTCCATTGCTGGATTTAAACACCATGTAGAAAAATAGATTATGAGAATTATCGCCCCACCAGTAGTAGCAAGAAGGGCTCTGCTTCTGTTGCACAGCCAGCAGGAGGAGGCTGGAAAGAGCACAGGGGAAAGCAGGCAGCCCTGCCTGTCTGGACTCAGAGCCTTGCGATTCCTGCTGTGGGCTAATGGGGGAACAAGCGGACATGGCCCGCTCCCTCCCTCTCTGACGACTCCTCTACTTTGTTGCTGGCCTCTGATAACTTTTATTGGTTCTTCCGTAAAAGCACTTGATACTCCCCAAGCAAGATTCCTAAAATACAATGCTAGTTTTCATATTATAAACTGTGGAGTTTCTAATATATTTTGTACAGAAATTGTTCTTGGGCAGCACATCAGATGCATTGGAAATCAAAACCCTCTCTGCCAACAGGAGCTCCAGGTGATCTTTTGCATTTAACACGCTCACTAGGTGAGAGAACATTGCTTTGTTAGTAATCAAATTACCAACATTAAATGTTCAGACTGCATGTGGGTTGGATGATGACTTTTCCCTGAGTTGGATAGCAGATGTCAACAACTTGTTTCCAGAATCTTGGAGGCTGTCATAACAGCAATGTTGAAATAACTAGATGGGTGAGAAGTCTGCAGGCATCCCAGGTTGTTTCTGGACAGCGATTTCCAAGAGCTGCCACAGCACAGCTATAGCTATAGTGGGTAGAGCATTGGACTAAGGCAATGGAGAGCTGAGTTTGAATCCGCACTCAGCCATGGAAACCCACTGGGTGACCTTAGGGGCATCACCTGCTCTCAGCCCCAGAAAACACCATGATAGATTTGCCTTTGGGCCACCATAAATCAGAAATGACTTGAAGGCACACAACAACAACACTTGAGCCATCCACAACAATTGATTGGCTGTGTTCCAAGAAAGTATGTACAATTCTTCAGTTGTGTGTGGTGTTTCCTTAATATGTTGCCTCCTGCATTTTACTGTTTCCAGGTGCCTTAACCATACCCTTTTATTGGTCAGGTGGGTGCATGATCTGTTTGTGAGGAAGTGGAATCCCACCCCCCATTATAACCAAAGGCTTCGTTGCTTATTATTGTTGGCTTATTAATTCTGAATTCCTTGCTGAGGTCACCTCCATCCCCTAACCATGGTTGGGACTCTGGTTACAATCCAGCCTACACACCCGAAATGTTGGAGGGTGGATGTGAGGGAAACAAAGGTTGGAGTTGTTGCTGGGACAGTATTGGCATGCTTACCGCTTGCTCTAATTGTTTGTGTAACCCTTCTAGAGATTCCGGATTCTGGCACGGAACTGGATTGCATGTAAGCACAATGTTGATGGAATTAGAAGCATGAAGTAACAAAAGAGCTCTAGCAGCTTTCTGAAATAGGAACGTGACAGTCTGACTTGGTGTGGCGTGGTTTTATATCATTCAAAGACATAGTTTTATTGGTCTGGATCAGTACATAAAGGGATCTTGTAGCCCCTTTGAGACTATTGAGAGGAAGAAGGTGGTAGCATAAGCTTTCATAGGCTAAGTCTGCTTCATTAGATGCATAGTCTATGATAGCTAATGCTACAAACTTCTTTCTCTCAGTCAGTCTTGATGATTTTATGTGATTCATCTTAAGAAATGTCGTTTGTACCATCTGCAGTCCTTGAAGGAAGTATCCATCTGTACCTGGCCTATTCAGCTGATGTCCTCAAAAGGTGCTATGTTTGCATTCAAGGTGTGCTGTGTTAGAATTTGCCACAGACCCCTTGCCAACATAGACAAGCAAGGAGATTTGCGTATACTTCGCCTTTGTTGCAGCATTTGTGTTTCACAAACAATAAGAATTGAAACTCTTGGAACTGCTTGTGTTGTATTTGTTAATCTGTAACAGGAGACCAGGCAGGCTGTAGGATCAGGGGCTTACTAGCAAATCCTCCAGGGGGAAGTTGCCTTGGTTGTGCAGGTAGTCTTTATATCTAGGGTGGGCAGAAGGTAGGTCTTGGTCCACTGATAGGTCGCTGGATTTTGTAGGATATCGCCAAGGGTCTGTGTCTCCTATTTTCTCTCTCTCTGGGTTTTCTTTTATTTATATCTTCCATGGTTGGCATGCAGGGCGATCCACAGCATATTAAAACAGATCAGTAAAACACCAGAAGTTATAAAGACTGAAGCATATATTCAAATAAAATTTTGATTAAAGCAATTTTAAAACACCGCAGGAATAAGAAACATTAAAACTCCAATGCCTCCGTGTCAACCCAGTTTGTTGCTGACTGAATCAAAAGTTTCTTCTTGCCAAAATCTTTATCTGTAGCTGGTTGGAAACTTTGGAATATTGTTACAGTGCTGAAACATACTTACTGTTGTAAGAGTCACATTTCTGAATAACAAACAAATGGGTGGGATTTACTGGGGTTTGGGAAGAGCAGCCTTCTGGAGGGCAAATGCAAGATGGTAGCCAGTGCAGTTAGAACAACAAATACCAGATCATTCTTTCTTGCGTCTTTTCTCTTGCAATACAGGCCCCCAGGCACATGTGAGTTTGCAATGCATCCACTTCTTGGATTACAAAGTATCTATATCCAAGTACATTTTTCTAGTTTCTCAGTGGAATAGTTTGAAAAAGATGTTTCATCTTATGTCAGCATGATGTGTTTTGGAGTAACTGCTTACTCTTCAGTGAGTAAAGTGCCTTCACAGTCCTGGAGAGCCACGGAGTGCCTGGGTGACTGTTTTGCCTCACCTACAGTTGTGGAGCCTTCTCCATTTGGACTTTATGTGCGACCAGCCTCTGGTCTGTCAGCTGCATCTAGAGGCTACAAAGGGGCTTTGTTTGGAGGCTGATGATCACATGGAGATATTCCACAGTTAAATGTCCTGTGTCTAGCAATGCAGTTTTCCATTTCAATCCTACAGTTAATTCTTAGTGGAACAGCTTTCCTAACATAGGGTGGGGGCTGCTCAGTCTTCTCTTAACTTGGCGATAGACTGGGAAGGAAAAAGGTACTTATGTTTTGATGACAGTATCAGCATTGCGAAAGACTCTTTGACTAGGTTTTGGGCCTCAGCTTGCGGAAGTCACACAGTGGCATGGAATCTGGTGTGGGATCAGAAGAGAGAGAAAGGATTTGTTTACTTCTAGGTAATTCTTGTGTTACTTGGGTGAGTGTTGGTTGTGGTTCACAGTCATGCTGGAGATGCACACCTGGAGGAGAGGGAAAACAGGGCTGGGCATGTGGGGATGGTCCGAGCATTCCTGTTTGCTTGCTTTGGAAGAGTTCGTTTCAGGCTGTGTCATCTTCCTCCTAGCTTTGTGACATTGGAAAACAAGCATTTCCCATTGTGCAGTGTACCTTTTCTCCAAATACTGCTGCATGGGCAGTTGATTGTTTGAGAGGAGAGGGGTGAAATTTTGAGGATGTGGAAGAGAAAGATTTTTTTTCTGGTAAATGGAAATTTGGGTAAAAGTTAAAAATATATATAATACTTATTTTCACAGTGAATCTATTTTACAGCTTTAGCAGCACACCATCCTTCATGCATAGCTTAGCATAGACCATTTCACCATGGAATAATTTACTGTTTAACATACTTGTGAAGTTTAAAAAATATAAAAGCCTTGGTCTTTGTGCAAACAACATTGTGAGTTGACCCTGTGGTAAAGATAGCTGCAAAGTGCTGCAACCCAAGTCTATGTAACTTTCCTATCTGAAGAGCAAGAAAAATCAAAAAGGAAACTGGAAAATTTGGAGTAAACAAAATTAAGTGTGATATTTGGACTGGCACAGTCCTCACAGTCAAGATTTTAAGGACAAGATCAGTACCATTGTTAGGTATAAAGTGGAACTCAGCCTTGAAAATATTGAATTTTTCAACAGAGTACTGTTGGAAGCAGTCAAGACCTCCCATATGTTCATATATCCCTCTACACAAGGTTAGCAGGTAGTGTTTTTCCTAAGATGCCGTTCTGTATCTTCTACTCTATATTGAGGTATGTATTAGTCAGGCTGTTGTTACTTATTGTATTATCAGAGTGAATATTGGATATGGCTCAGAGTAGCATGCCCTTTAAGATGCATGTAATTGTTCTCCCTCAAAAGCAAGGCCACCATTTCTGTGGTTTAGACCAGTCCTCTAGTAGTTCATCTAAAAACATGCTGCCATAGCAACTGTAATTATACTCTCGAGATCTTCCTCCCAAGACTTCTTGCTTGGTTATATAACTTTCATGGGGGCAAACCATGATTTCAGGCATATGTAGCTCTGCCTTGGAGTAGAGTTCCTCTTGAACTGTGTGTGAAATTCTTCTGGAATTGTGGTATTCATAAAATAGAAGTTGTGTAAGAAATTCTTTTTCAGGAAAATGGGATAGTTATTTCAGACAGGGTCAAACTTCTGGACCATCTAGCTTGGTGTTTATTTTCCATGTTAGCTGGGGACATTCCTCCAAGGTTTCAGATGAGAATTGTTCTCCATTGGACCAGAAAGTGCTGAGAACTGAACTGGGGACCTTTTGCATGTGAAGTGTGTGTCCTGCCCCTGTACTGTAGCTTGCTGTTCCCCAAAATTCTTTCTATTCCTCAAAAAAAAAAAAAAGTGAATTTGCTCTCACTGCTTGTGTAACTCAGGGTGGGAAGGCCAGGATCCTGTGTAATTTGGCAAAAGTCTGCAAGAAATGTCAGTCATTTTCTCTTTCAGTTCATGGAAAGGTCAATGCATGCTTGAGTGGGGCTGGAATTCATGTGACTGTTACTTGATGGCAGTCAAATGGCCCAGCAAGCCAGGCTCCTGCTTGGAAGAGCTGGTGGGCTGCTGCATTTACCTTTCAAAACAGACTTCAAGGTACACTTGCTGTTGCTTTGAATCCCCCCTCGCAATGTCTGATTGTCCTCTTAAAAATTGTGGGCTAATCATGATGTTCTAGGATAAAAGGCAAACAGCTCAGTTAATCCTTTATTTTTCTTTAAGACTATTAAGAAGTATGATTATAGAGAAAAGAAAGAATGGAAAGTAAGGAAAAATTAAGAAAAATAAACAAGAGAAGGAGGAGTACCATGGGATACAAACAAGGGCGAGGCACATACATCGATATAAAGTTATTTATTGATGCTTCTGCCGTGCGGTTCAGTGCCTGACATTGCTCTAAGTAGGTCTCAAAGAGTGCAAAGGCCGTTAAGTATTTTTGGTTGTTTTCAAGAGTCACTCATGCTTACGTGTTTTTGACGTTGCAGCAGTCTCTCAATACTAGCATCAAGTGCCTTCTGTTGGCATTTTGGCAGCTATAAATTCAAAGCCTGCAAAAGCGTAAGTAGCTGTTGGAGTCCCTTAGGAAAAATAGATCTGTCTCCCCAAGTCACTCCTAAGGTGACACCTATTTCGAGACATAACTAAAAAGCTGGGAAATGAAGATGAACATTTGATTTCTCCAGAATTCATCTCCTGGCAGGGCACTGAGGAAACCAAAGTTGCAGGTGGGGATGAGGGGGTGAGAGACAGATGACTGGACAAAAATAAAGGAGTAATCACTTAAAAAGCATCTAGGATTACTCTGATATGACAGATTCCTTCATGGGAACGGTACTTGATTCATGTACTGTTTCCCTTCATGTGGGCATAAAGGAGCACCTCATTTCTCACTAGGTTTGCATGTAGCATTCAGGACAACAAGGAAGAAACCTCACCATCCCACCTTCTCTAGAATCTGTCAGGAGGGGAAAAATTGAGAGGTGGTCTGCTTGTTCTGATTTCCTGTGACAAAAGTTTCTGTAAGCTTCAACACTGAAGCAGAATTGAGCTGTGCCAAGAACTTAGTTGGCTTTGCTGAGTCAGACAGTGGAGAGGTTCTTAAGAGGAATTCCCCTTGCTTCCAGATTGAAGGGAATTGAATGTCAGTATTGATGTGCACAAACATTTTCTAGCTTTGTGAGTATCTCTGTGTGTGTTTGTGTGGGGAAGGGAGTCCTAAAATATTGTTCATCCTGATTTTAAATGTTTCAGTTTTGTTCGTTACCTTACATTTCCTTTCAGGCAGTTCTTCAGGTTATAAACTTTTACAGTAAGCAATAAAAGGAGTGTCAAATTTACTAATTTTTCTTTATACCTGCCTCTGTGCTCTGTTTGAAGAAGCAGAGTAATTGAAGGCCTTACTTAAAACAGTATGTCTCTGTGGATATTCTTGCGGAGACTAATTTCATGGAAATCCGCTAGCCGTTTTTGTCAGTGTATTGTGGATGAGTGGGTGAGAATGATTTGTCAACTCTGGGAAACAGTGTTTAAAGTTCTGCCACAAATGGTGAGACCCCTTTTTCTTTCTGCTTACAATCCGAGACAAAAGGCTTACGTGCAGATAAGCAGAACATGTTCTTGCATGCATGCTGTCTGGAGTTCAAGAGAGAACATATGTGCTCTTGCATTACTGTTGAGGACCCCAATTGTCTGCTCAGCATGCCTTTAGGGTAAGACCTTTGCTGACTTGGCTCCCTGGTTTCTGTGCTCCCAGAAAGCTGGATCAATAATCTTCATTAAATATGGCAGTTCAGCTGTTGTTTGGAAACCAATTTGTCTGTGCTGGTAAGCTCTGTGTTCTCATGCTGGAGCTTTTATACCAAAACGTATAGTGAATGGTGAATGAACAGAAGAGTGCATCAGCAAGTTGAGCTGTCTGTATTCTCTGTGTTTCAGCTACCAAAATTTAGCTTTGTATGAACCAATGTACAGAAAAACCGACATGATTACTGTGCAGAACTCCAAAGACTTAAACTGCTGCCCTTTAACAAAAATCTAATATTGCAACAAACAGATCTAAAAAAAGGATGACCTGGTTGAGTCACTTTTCAGTAACTCCTTGTACGTAACTATTTCTGAAGCAAGTGTTGCCTCTTGCATTCTTTTTCCAGTGAAAAATGCACGTTTTTCCCTATTCTGTGGCAAAACTTGACTTCTCTGCTTAGGAATATACTAATTTTATTTTACTTTTTTATTTGCTTGCATGTTGGTAGCCAAAGCAGAGAATTACTTGACAAGCCATTCAGTTTCCTCATTCTCTCTCTGCCCCACTGGCCTTTAGCGAGTGATAAGGTCTGTAGCAAATCCTAGACTCTTGAGCTGGGTGGGATCCCAGGGGCCTTGTTGGGCTTGGTTTCCCAGTCTTCCTGCATCTTGCTCTCCCTCTTCTGGAGCATCTGTTTAGCTGTCATCAAATTCAGCCTGAGGCTGTTGGCATCCTGTGCGCTACTGAGAGCTGTGGGACCTAGTATTTTAAGAAGGAAGTACCTACATCTATGTAGGTCTTCCTCCTCAAAGGTGGAATTGTGGCTTCTGCTTGCTTTCTGAGGGCAATGTCAAAGCACAGGGCAGAAGTATCCTGATGGAACTGGATGTTTCTGTACTGTCTGTGGGATCAGAATTGTGTTTTTATGGGCTACTGGCAGGAAACCAACACCTAAGGAGCCATGCTTTACAAGCAAGAATGATTTATTGCTATGTCTGTAAAAAAAAAAAAAAAGAGCCACAGTCACTGAATACCTTTATTAGGACCAGTTAAAATGCATAGAATCATCACTGAAAGCTTTTGAGATTTCCAGACATCTTTATTATGTTATTATGTGATGTTACACAAAAAATTGAGCAGGGTGACAGTCTATGTGGAAGTTATGAAATCTGCATGATTGGAGCTGAAAAGATGGTGAAAAGGAGAAAAAATGGTTAGGATTAGGCCAGGGCGGGGAGATGAGAGGAAGTGAGGGTCTAGAATTGCCTCCCCCAGGACAGAGGAGGAGGCAGGGGGTCTGGCTGTGCCTCTGGTGGCATCATCAGCTTGGGCATGGAATAGGTTTGGCACTTTTGGCTGGTCTCCAGTCATAAAGGTCATTTCTCTGAGGCCAGACTCATAGGCAGCTCTGCCCTGGCTTGAATGAACACGAAGTGCCTCTCTTCATTGAAGGGCCACGGGGGGAAACAGCAGGCCACCTCCCACCCCTGGGGAAGAACCCGTTTGGTGGCTGGGCAGCTTGCTATGTGCTGGTTGTCTCTGGAAATGGCCACGTGACTGCAGATGGTCCAGAACAGGGCAGACAGTCGGACGGCCGTTGGTCTTGCTTCCCTCCTTTCCACTTGGAAACAGCCATTGCCTGGTCTGGCTCCACCTTTAGAGTATTCAGACAGAGCCTTGTCCCGCTCCCCTGAAATAATCTGGTCAGCAACAGTAACTCTAAAAAAGTTCCAGGTTCGATGTAGCCTGATGTAATATTGCTTGAAAGAGCATTCTCCTTGCAAATTCGCTTCCATTAGGAGTCTCAGTGAAGTGGTCACCTGCTGTGCAGAGAACTGTGGGAGCTTTAAGCAGTTTCACACTTGTTGCAGAGCATGTGGCTCAAACTGAACACCTGTTTTTCCAAGCACAAGGTGACTCGAGGGCAATCAATGTCTGACAGAAGGCCCCAGGAAAGCTGTTTGCATATATGAATTGGTCATGCCCTCTGCAGCCCTGATGGTTGAGCGTGCATTTTGTTCCACTGTGCTTGGTTAATAGTGACTTGAAATTAGTTTGCTTATCAAAACAGGATTGGTTCTCTTCAGTGTTTGGTTTGCTGGCTGCTGTTTGAGCTGGAGGGGGAAACATTTCAGTGAAGTTTCATCGGCAGCTTGAGTGCTGAATGCTCCTTTACAGAAAGCTTCCAAATGGTTCTGTGTTTGGCTGTGTGTAGCATATGTGTAAAATAAAACAATATTGTGTATGCCTTGAATTCTACATCATGTATAAGTTAAGTGAATTGCAAAAGGCTTTAATCCCCACTACAGTGTTTTCATTTTGTTAGTTCTGAGCGAGGCGATAATGTTGAAGGCCCTTCTGTGAGCCTTGAAAATCTTCAGTCTCTTGAGATTTGAGTTGGTGTTGGCAACGCTCTTCCAAAGGTATTCTTTCATTTATGAGATTTAGAGCAGCCATTGTTAACCCAGCGTTCTTGAGATGTTTGGACTTGAGCACTCATGAGCATGGTTAGCACCATCTTGGACCCAAAACTTGCTTTAAATGCATACACAGTCTCAAACAAGCTTGCCCACGAGACCTTTCTGTGTTCTAATGGAGTTGTTAGGTGCCCAACACACACACAAGCCCTCTAGGTTGTCTTTGGCAGTTCTCTTGGGTTTTTTTCCACCACATATGGCCATTATGTTCCTAAATCTGCAGGTCTTGCGACTTTAGTCCATCCCCCCCCCCCCCGCACTGACAGTGGTTTGCAGAATCAGCTTCTGGCTGACAGTGTTGTATATGTAATACAGTGAGTTTCTTTGCAGGTCTTTGTTTCCCCATTCCTCTGGCAGAATTATTAATTTTTATGGGCATTTATTTTAAAGAAAAATATTGAAAAGTAAGCCTCATAGCAACAGTGAAGTAGGTCAATGATGTGATCTATCAGAGATCAAAGAGTCTTGGAGCATGACTAACAAATTTTACTTTGGCTGATGTAGCAAAACTGCTGTTGTGATTATTCCTTTGGAAGTGAGATGTGTGAATGCATCCCAATGTTTCTACCTTCAGGATGTTCAAAAAGAAAGTGGAAAATGAGGAAACAGTGTTTGGCCTAGAGTTTAAGAGTTCTGGACAAGTTCTTTCCTGTAAAGAATTAATGATCTGATAATCAGGCATTTGGAAACACCTTGATGGCTGTTGATGAAAGAATAAAACACAGCATTGTCCTTAGTCTGATCTGGGCTTGCAAGCACTGAATGGGGAAGTAAACATAAATTAGCTTGGGTGCATCCTGGATTCTCTTCTCTGTCATCATCAGCAGTCACAGCTGTGGTACTGTAACTAAAGTTCTCTGAGTAAATTCTTAAAAACTGTGCTCCAAATTTGCACTCAGAGAATGTTTCTGAGACTTTAGGGGTAAGGCAAAGTCCACTCCTCCTTGAAAATACTTGGAGCTGTAGGTGGCCAGTGGTGCGTAGGCGAGTACAGCAGATCTTTGGATCGAACGCCTAGCCCGAAACAGCTATGCAGATATAGCTGGAATCTCCCGGAAATGCTTGGTGTTCCATTCTGCTTTAAACTCCTAAATGATGGGGAAAATTGAGGGAGATTGTGCCATTGGTTCTAGACAAGGATGGATCGCAGAGATTAGAACAACTGCTAGTCACCAAGGCTTGGGCCACCAGGTGTGTCATTTACTGTGCCATGAACTTTTCACAGGTGAACCATTGCATTGGCAAGATGCCTCTTTGTTTCTTGCTCCAGGCGTAGTTTGCTCCAGGCGTAGTTTGGAAACTACTGAGTGTTCTTGCTGCCATAGCAGACTTAATCCTCTCTGTGCTGTGTCACCTTTTTGTTTCTCTGGCACAGGGCAGCTTTGTGTGCTTTGAGGCTTGCAGAGAGTGTCCAGGCCTCACCAAAGCAATTGGAAGAAAGCTGTGACTCAGTAAAACATTCAGAAGCATATGCTTTTTTTGCTGTTCAGCATCTGGTGTTCCAAAATTTGGAAAATTCTCCCAGTGTGGTGTTTAAAGTCTGCATTTGCATCTTGAGCGGAACTGGAGAGCCAGAAAGTAGGACATACCTAGCTTGTTGAGATATCTGTGCAGCAGAGCACCTGGCTTTTCCCCTGGCCCAGAAATCACCCCACTTGAGGGCTGTGGAGGCCAAAAGATGGCTTCTGTGACACAGCAGCATCTCCAGAATCCTTGAGGCATCACAGGCGGGATATGGCTGGATTGGAAACAAGCAAAAGTCGAGATCTCGGAGGCAGTGTTTGTGCTCAAGGCCACTTTTGATTCTGTGTGTGTGTGCGTGAGAGAGAGAGGGAGGGGGAGGGAGGGAGAGAGAGAGAGAGACCCTTTCCACTTGTCAGTAGTATATCATTTTATTAGGTGTGGCTGGGAATGAATGTGGGTGAACAAGCTGAGGGTTAATCCAAGCAGGTCCCCTTTAAACCAAGCCAGTGGTCCTAGCAAATCAAAGGGCTGATCTCGGGATGCAGCCCCAAAGAGTGCTGGGTTGATTGAGAGGGGGCAAGTTGAGGAAAGTGCCCTGTTTAAATTCTTCTTTAGAGTAACCTCTCTACCATTCTCTGACAGCCTTTGGCTTTCAAATTTCAGAGTCCAAAGAGACTGAAATTGGTTTCAGCCAAAGCTGTATAGCCAGTTGTCTGGAGGTGCAATCATATAATAACAGTAAATGTTTTTTGTATCTGAATCATACATCAGCTTCTGCGCTGCTTTGCAGAGATGGGAAGGCTGTCTAGTTCCCAAATTTGAAGAACAGGAAAAGTATGCTGTATTTTTAATCTTGGGGTTGACACTGTGGAAGCATTCTTATTGACAGTGAAGTGAATGTGGTAAAGCATGTCTCTTCAAGCAGAAGGCTAGCTTGTTTGGCCACAGAGCAGACAGGTTCTGTTTTTGCTTCTAGCTATTTAAGCAGGAGAGAATATTTGTAGCCTGTACATTTTTTTTCTCGTTTCTACAGCCTCTTCACTTGTTTCTATTCAGGAGGTATTTCTGCTTGTGTTTTATTTATAGGTATTTATAAACCACCAGTAAGGGCTAAATATCCTAAATATCCCATCTGATTTTGGAAGTAAAGCAGGGTCAGCCCTGGTTAGTCCTTGGATCGGATACCACCAATGAATCTCAGGTAGCATAGACTCTTTTTCAGAGGAAGGAACTGGCAAAACTTCCTCTGAGGATTCTTGGCCTAAGAAAATGCCATGAAATTCATGAGGTCATCATAAGTCAACTTAAAGGCACATACACATACCGGTACATTAAACCACTGACATCTAAAAGGTGTTATGGCACTTGTGAATAGCTTGCATTTTCCAGTGTTACATGCATTGTGTTTTACTGTTTGGTTATGTGAGGATTATGTAAACCTTTGCTTTACGAAAAGATGAAAAAAACAAAAACAATTGAGCTTTGGAGAAACATTTGTTTCCTAATTCCTTATCTAGCTGTCCTCCTGCTAATGGCCTCTTGTTTGTTAATCCCAGCAAATAAGCGAGTGGGTGGGTGTTCAGCTCCAATCTTTCTTCTAGCAACATGGGAATGCAGGAGTGCACTTGACTTTCTCCCATGCCTGCTTCCTGAGGATTATCTCACATTTGGGCCTGGAAACCTGCCTGGTCCCCCCTACCCCACCTTATGCAACCACAAGGAAGCTAGTTTGGAATAGGAAAATCTGTCCAAATACTGGGGCATTTAAAAAAGGAAACAAAAAAGCAAAAGCTTTGCAAAAATCTGTTTGCCTAGCTGGTATCTGGAAGGTTAACCAGTGACACCATCATCAGAATGCTCTGCCAGAACCCACATTATCTGAAGATTCTCCTTTAGCAGGAAGTGGGGATGTTACCTACTGTGGGGATGCGATAGGCATGGGAATGTGCTTATGTTGAAAAGTAGTTCACAAATGGCTGAATCTGAAACAAAGACACGTGAAACTTTCTGTGGTAATATTTGGAGTGGTGGCCCTTCTGTTCATTTATTCCCCCCACACACACTTTCAGGACAGATTTATTATATTCATTGTATAATAGCAAATACGTTAAAATAATCTAAGACCAGCTTCCTTATTTAAAAAAAGGTCCTCATAAGAGCAGCATCTAAATAAAACAGCTCAGCAAAAAATGAACCAGGAAAGGCTAAATCTAGTTGTTTGTCTCAGCTACAGTAGATCTGTAGGCTGAATGGAGCTTGTTAAGCCAGTACTTACGTAGATCCCATTGCTTCAGTGGGGCTGCCCTAGCTGGGATGAACAGTTGGATGTAGTACTATAAGGAAAGCTAGACAGGCTGAGAAAATAAAAAGGTCTCTGCCTGGGAGGCAGAGTGGATACCAGCTGAGTCTTTCCAGGATTAGCATTCTAAAGCTGGGGCTCTACCACTGAAAAGGCCCTGTCCTGTTAGCCAGTAGTTCCTGTCTATGTGTCCTGTTTGCAAGTTGTAAAACTGGTGCATTGCTCCTGTGATAAACTGAATGGATGGGGTGCCCTTATAATCTGGGTAAACAGCTTGGATCCAGCAACTTGTGCAACACTTTCTTCTCTAAGCAAAAGAGAAATGAGTCTGTCTGCTCTGTGGCAGCCCAAGGCAGAGAATCCCTTTCTTTTCCAGTAATTTTGTGCAGAGATGTGTTTGACGCTGTTACAGCAACAATGGAATGCCTTTCAGTAGCAAAATGAGTAAGAGAGCATTTTCAAGAAGCTTTGAAAAACAAGAAATTGCTCATTCTCCAGTCATTTGAGATACTGCCTAGATGCCAGAGGAAGAGTAGCTTTGGGCTACTGAAAACATAGTTGGACTCTTTGACCTTGCCATTTAGAGACAAGCTAGAGATGACACAGATTTCTTTATTTTATCCAGACAGCTGTGTTTAAAACCAAAAGCAGCCCCAGAAACCTTGGTTGAAAACCACAAGCGTGTTCCATGGCTTAACCCTTTCCTTTTCCTCATTCCTTGGGTTTGACTGTCTGTCCCTAAGCTACTTTCCATGGGGAGGGGGGCTGAGATAAAAGCTCTCAATTTCTCCCCTTACTCGCAGAGAAGAGAGCCTTTCAGAGGGTGGTCCTGAGTTGGCAGGCGGCCGAAAGAGGAAAGGTTAGCCATGTAGGCGAGGTTCCTACATTCAGGGAAGCTTTTGCTTGTCCCTTTTTTTCCAAGAAGAAAGGATATGGATTTTGCTGTCACCACTACTTTGGCCCTTCGGAACATATCTGAAATGCTGGCTGAGGCTTGTTTTCTGTAGGGCTACAGAAATAGGAGGTGCTCTTCTTTTGTAAGGTGCCTGGCTTCCATTTCTATGGTCTAATGGGAGGAAATTGCCTTCCAGGGTATCTGGCCAATGCTAGTTTAAAAATGAAAGTGGAATCCTGGGATGTCTCCTGGGAACGTTGTCATGGCAGTTTTGCAGAGCTGGGGGAGCGCAAAGCTTAGACAATTCAGGGCCATAGCAGGTTCTGTCAATTCTACACAGATGGAGGGATGAAGACGAGCAAATGAAATTCAGTGTAGTCTTCATCTTTTTCCCCCTGGGGAGTTACTGAGCAGTGCTTCATTGGTCTGTTGGTTCAAGTATGACATAATTCTCTATCTCTCTTGAAATGGAGGCTGTTGTGGGAACTCTTGCAGAGGTCAGGAGGCAACAGAGTGAAACAGCTTGGTGTGTAGTGGGGCAGCCATCCCTCCCTCCCTCCCTCCCTCCCTCCCTCCTATTCTCTGTCTGCGGGTGGAGCCTTGCCTTCTTCTTGCCCCCGACCTTTTAGTTGCAAAGCTGTGGCTGGGTAGTGATGTCTCTGACACTGTGCCAGGGGGACAAATTATAAGCAGTGCTACGCTCAGTCGTTGCCCATCACCTAGACCATTTGAAGTGCCTTATAATTTATGGGCCTAATTATAATCTGAAACAATAATAGGCTCTGCAGAGAAGGTACTGCCCCACATGTCTAGGAATGTCCATGTCTGATTGGATGCTGGTGCCCCAAGTAGAACTGATGCGGGGAGTTTTTTCTTTAGTGGACAGTTTAAAGAAAAACGATCTCCTGTCTAGAATTTGTGCCTGGGGGCACACAGTAAAGCAAACCACCTGCTACCTGTAAATGGGCCTGCAGAGAGCTTTGTTTGTTCTTAGCCGTGTATTAAGTAGGATGTGCTTTGCAAGGGTATGAAGCACAATGGAGTATTTTTTAAAGAAGGACCTAGGAATGAAAAGGCTGTCCTTGCATGTGGGAGAATGAGTTTTCCCAACTCCCTAATGGCCACTTAGTGGTCATTGCTCTTGTTAAGAATAAATGCTACAAATATCAGTGTTGTAATCTAGAATTCTGCAGGGAACATCAACACTGTATGGCACAATTGTGGTCATGTTTCCTTGTTCCTTTGATGGGAGGGAGTTTTCCTGTGCAGTAGTGCCAGAATCCTGCTTGCATTATATTTTACAAAAGCTACTGATGGGGGAGGCTTTCTTGTGAACATTGAGGATGTGTGGCCAAAGGCCCTCATGCTCTTTTCTGTGCTGGTTTTGCAGGACTCAAGCTGAAATGGCTCACACCTGTCGAGGAACCATCAACCTATCAACGGCTCACATCGATACCGAGGACTCCTGTAACATTGTCCTTTCTAATGGGGGAAGGACGTACCATCTCAAGGCTACCTCAGAAGTGGAGCGGCAGCGGTGGGTCACGGCCCTGGAGCTGGCAAAGGCCAAAGCCATCCGGATGAGGAACAACCAGTCAGGTAGAGTGCTGCTCAGCGCCTACGCAGGGCAAGGGAACCTGACTCTTGTGTCTGACTTGTGTTCTCCTCCAGCAATGTCCTTTGTGGTGGCAGAATGTGCTGGAAAAATTTTGCGCAAGGAAAGAATGCTCAGCAGTATTGTTCTTAAGAAGGCTGCCTGGATCTGGGAAATGAAATCAGTAGTTGTGGATTATAGACCGTTTAAAAAAAATCCTTAGGAGTTGGGTTTCTAAAACTGGTGTGGGTGCTTAACTTGCATTAGTTGGTTATGTGAAGCTGCTTAAAGGCTTCCCACCAGAGAACTGAGGCTTGCATGCCTGCCTGTCTCTTAAGCATTTGGATAGGTCAGCATGAAATCCATGCAGCAAATAGTTTTTTATACAGCTGTCAGCTGGACCTACAAAGATGTCCAAAGCAGCAGTTAAGCACTGAAAAATTAGAACATTGCTGAGCCCTGAGGTGGTGACTCACCTCTAATCTATAAGCACTTACCTAATAGACTCTTTTTTAATGGTTAATGCCTGGAACACACATGCACCCTCTTTTAGTGGCATAAAGATCTCGTTCCCCATGTGAGTGACAGAGATGCTAGAATTACATTTGACCGAGATGGAATGAAGGAGGCTTTCTAGACTTGCAAATTAACTTGGAGTATTACCTTTCCCTGACTTCAAGTTGGTGGCAGTTAAAGACCATCACCACTGAATGTGGGGCATAAAGTGGTGTTGTGCAATAAAATGTTTTTTGTGCAAGCAATTGCTGAAGGCTTTTACGGCTTTTGTCCCACAAAAAGCATTGGCCATTAGCCTTGCATGGTGGCCCACCAAGGGCTTGAGAAGCCATCTGTTCATGCTGTTGGCCTGGAATTACAAGAACCAGGGAATTACTCTGCAGCTAACAAGCTGCTGTATGTGGCTGGAAAGCTTGATGGGACATCAATTTCCTAGCCTGTATAATGGAGAGGAATCCTTTTTTTTTTTTTTAACAGGATGGCATAGGATCTCAAAAGAAACCTTTCTGAAGTTAGTGCAGTGTGTAGGTGGCTATGTAGAGTTTAGAAGCAGCTTTCATTCAGTTCTGCGCAGGATCTATAAATTTCTACTAAATTGAACAAGGGACCCAAAAGAGTACTGTCTCATGTTGAAGTTTGCCCCAAGTGTTTGATGTATGCCACTCTGGAATATATAAATACTGAAAATGCAGTGCCCTTCCTCAGTTAGGAAACTGTATCACAGTCTGGGCTCTTTGGAGCTGAGAAGCCTCTGCCAAGTACTCCTGTGTTGCTCATTGTCAGGTGCACTGCTAAGCCTTCCCTCCCTCAGGCCTACTTTTCCAGCACATTTTCTCCACTTGGGAGCTTCTGCAAGAAAACAATTCTTTCTTATGAAATGATTTCAGAGGATGAAATGTCTGTGATGGATTCATTTGTAAAATGCTCTTAAAATACATTTTCAGGCTTGCACTGAAAAGTTGTATTGGATGAAAACCCAGTTTGGAACAGCAGTGACAAAAATGCTCAGTTGTCTTGAGTAAAACAGTCAATGAAAGGAAAGTGGTCTTAGGTACTGGGACTGTGGTCCCCAAATAAGAAGCACAAAGCAAGATTATTTTCTTGTGTTTTGGGAGTATGCCTGCAAGTATGGATACAGTAGTCTTAAAAGTGGGCTGACATAACAGGGCACTTGACTTGCAGCTGTGAGCTAACCCCCTTCTGCCAGCTTTTGGACTGAAAATAACTTTTTTTGGTGGGGAGGAGGAAATGGCTTCCAAGGCTGAAGGTGAACTTGGTCACATTTGCTCAAGCTGTTCTTCCCAGCCTTCCTCAACCCTTTTGCCACCTGCTTGTTCTGTTCTCCTTCCCTGGCTTCTCATTCCTCCAAAGATGACCCTTTCTGACTAATCTTAAAGCACTTTTGCCATGCCATTGTCTCCCTCTCTCTCCTTCCCCAGTGCTGAAAGGTTGCTTGGGAATGGAGCATTACATTCCTCTTTTTCAGAGGCCCGAGAGGCTGTCCGGAGCCCTCTCTGCCATGTGCTCTTTGGAATCTGCCTTCCATCAAGTTAGGCCCGCTTACTCCTTCCTTATTCCTTTGTCAGAATCTGTGCATTTGCTGTTTGTGAGGAGCTCACTGGTGAGGCACTGGTTCTAGCAGCCTCAGTTTCATACCACTTCAAAGGAGAGCAATGTCATAACATGGATTAGAGGGATTTATAATCCTCTTTAGAGACCATCAAACCATGTTTTGCCTACATCTAGCACTAAAAATAAAAAGAAGTGGTTGGCCCTAGGATTTTTTAGCTCCGAGTCTTGTGATTAATTCCTGCTGATTTCAATGGAATAAGCATCGCGTTCTTTGTATTAATAAACCATGAGAACAGCCTGCAGCATCTCCCCTCCCAGAAGCCATGGGGAGGGAGGAAATGCCCCATGAATGAGGGAGTCGGTTGCACTTTTATGGAGGCTGTTGGATCTTTTTAATTAATCATGCTGTACAAACCCTCCTGTCACGCTGCTGTTTTCCCTCACACTGGTTCGTTGTGTTATCTGCTTCGGCTTAATGGGTGCAAGCATTATGCAACAAAAGCTGCCTGCTTCGTGGTGGGGTCACGTCGGGTTGCCACTTGCTTGCTTTGCCAGCCACTCTAAATGAAAGCTCCCTGCTCCTGCTTTCGCTGCTGTCTCTCAAGCTAAGATGCTTCCCCTTCCCTGCCACTACCAGTACTGGCATTTGTCCTTCACTTTGCACTTAACCAGAAGTTGCAAAAAAGAGGGTTGTGGCACAAGTGTACCACCTTGGGGTGCTTCTGCTTTGGTTAGAGGTTATTGGGGCCAAATGGTTCTCAGCAGTCATCTCTCCTTGCTAACCTCTCCTCCAAACATGAAACAGTGCAAAGTTTAATCAATTCCTTTATCTCCAGAAAATGAATTCCTTTCTCTGACCATAGTTCTGACTTAACTGGAGAGCAGACTCCTTCCAGTCTTGCACTAGGCGACAAACCACAAAGGGGTGGTTTTCCAGTGTTAGTGCCACACTGGTTTCTTTCCTTCCTGTTCAGACTAGTCCACAGCACAGTTGAATAAACAAGATAGGGTTTAAAAGTGGCCAACAGATCCTGGCTTGTTTAGAAGCCATTAGCCATAGCTTCTCAGGTGGGTGTAGTAGGAAACTCTGCTTAATGGCAGCTTTTTCTTTAACCTGCATGCACAGAGGGAAGAGCTGCTGGGCTATGCGCAGCGCCATTATGCTTGTGCATGTCCTGGTTTAGGAAGCCAGAACAGACAGCCTTCTGGGACATGTGGATGTGGCTGTCTAATTCAGGAGTCACTTGTTCTGGTTTTCAGTTTGTTTTTCTCCTGTCCTCCTGGCAGTCTCTCTGTTGTGGCGTTCTTGGGCGCTCTCTAGCGGCAACTGTTTCGATTCTTTTATTGTCTGTCTGGAAGACCTTCTAATCATCTAGAATTCTCACCTTTGGCTTTTAATCCCGTGCTAATTGTGCATTGTGTTAGTGGTAATAAAGATCACTGCTGGCTTCTTACAAATGTCAAATCCGAAACAACCTTTTTGAACTCTTCCATTGGAAGTTAAGAGGGGCTGTTTTTAGAGGAAGGGGGAAGCTACAGGCACCTCCTGGCAGTGTAGTGATGGGAGAGGCTACACCCCCCACAACATTGGGGTAGCACTGGGGCAGCACCCAAGTGGAGGGAGGCTGTGGGAGATGTGAAGGCTGACCCCTCTGCCGTGGCCTTGGTGCTCTCTTCCTGGCTTTTGGTCCCTGCTTTTCTCCTTATGCTGCTGCCCTCCATGCTGAGCATCCACAGTTTTGCAAAAGTTCAAGTGCCACTTTTGAAATGGGGCACTCAGGCCCAGGAGGCCTTCTTGCTTTCCCCCTCTGGGGCCTGTCTCCTTCAGGAATATAAATCTAGCTGCCTCCAGGCTCCAGCCCTTTGCCATTACCAAAAATAACCCCACAGAAGGGAAATGGAATCTCAACTGTTGTTTCACAGCTGTGTTTGCGTGAAAGCTTTATTTGTTGACAACATTGTATACATTTCTGCCTATTGGAAAATGTCATTCTCTTTGTATTCTTCTTTCACATCTTTCTGTTACTGTGTTGTAAAATTACTTGTAGTTTTTTGTATGTGCCTGTGTTTACATTTCAACTGCCGGACTTCATGCATTTCATTCTCTTCCTGCATTGCTAATACCATTAACGATGTCCTCTTTCATATTTGTCATTTCCATCTTTTTGACTGTTCATAATAAATGTTGCATGCATGTAACCTTTTGTGGCTTATTTTGTTTCCTTTTTCCTCCAATAACACAACCCAAGGGTTTCTTTTTGCTGATCATCACATCATCCCGGGGGTCAACTTGCCTGTGACTTTCCCCTTTTCTTTAAGTTTGCATCTATGTTTTGGAAGACTCAGATGGACATAGTAGGCAACTGTGAGAAACAGGATAGAATTGGCAACCCTAAGGTGCAGTTTACAATATGCTGCTCCGCCTTCACCATCTACAATTCTTCTGGCCTAGGAAAGTGTCACACAGGGCTGCATTTGTCCTTTCATAGCTTCATTGATTCTCCATTTTCCTCTTGGCCATTACCTCTCATATAAATGCTTTTCCTCATACCAATTTGCAATTGTTTCTTTCTCAAATCTGATAAGACCTCTAGACAACAGCTCCTCACTTTCACATACCCAACACTGCTTTTAATGGTTTTTGCTTTCTTTCTTGTCTCTTAGACGCTAAAGGTCTGAAATGGGTTGAGTGGGTGAGACTTGACTGGCCCTCCGGTTGGGAGGTGAGGCTGCTGGCAGTTGCAGTCCAACGCCCTCTGGAGGGCTCCATGATTCCCACTCGGGTTTAACAGAGAGATGCTTCCTCCTATCTCTTTGATGCCCTTAAGAATTTGCCTATGCCCTGACAGCTGGCAGAGCTGCTGTCTGTAGAAGCAGTTCCTCTCTCAATATAGCTGCCCTCTTAAATGATGATGTAAACCTAATTTTCTACCATGATAGATATGTTCTTTTCTATTTTTAGTTGCTTAGAATGTGTAGAAAACAGCCTTCCAGACTGGACATCCTTTTGCAACAGAAGAATAAGCAAAGCATTTAATGGACCTAGGTTTTCATTTCAGTACTGCATCAGTAACCTCCTAGGGCATCCCAAATGTACTTTCTTCCCTAACAGTCAGTTAACTTCTCTACTAGATCAGTGTAAACAGTCTTAAGTCAAGGAGGAGTGGCCATCTTTAGATGCACTGACAGATCAGGCCCAGCAGCATGTTCAAGACAGATAATAACTTCAAAGCTGCACATTTGAACCTTTCCAATATATTTTTGCTACAGGCTTACTGCACTTATCTGGCAGATTAGGGACTGAGGCACTGTCAGAAAACAGAACTGGTTAAAAAGTGGAACCCACGTACTATGTTGTACTGTACTGTAGGGAGCAGGCAGGACTTCCGGAGACTGACTTGGAATCAACTGTGCACGTGCACTGCTTGCAAAATCTCTTCACTGGCTTGGCACCTTTTTCCCTCCCTCTCTGCTCGCTTTGTGCCAAGTGGGTTGTAAAGTTTTCTAACTTTCACAGTGCAAGCATACCTCTGTTGCTTTTGGCAAAGAAGCTCCTTTTTACACAGACTTTCCAAGAATGGAAGCTAATGCCACTGGCTACCCTCTCCTCCTTGTCTTCTGTCCAGCTGGGAGTTATTTTAGCAGCAGGAGCAGGGAGCAGTGGGTGGTAAAGAAGGCGGTACATCTATAATTCTGCAGTTAGGCAAAAGTCCAAAGGTACTGCCTGCCAAGGGAATACAGTACCTTTTTCAAACAGCCGTGGACATAGATGTCAATTGCCAGAAGAGGGTGCTGTTGTATTCGTGTTTGTTATACTGTGTTGGCCAAAGACTTGAGATGTGTTGGAGCTTTGCTTGCTAAATCCTCCTGTCCCCAAAGTCAGAATTCCTGGGACCCTATCCTGTCTGGGACCCTATCCTAGAAGTTAAGCAGGGTCAGCCCTGGCTAGTACTTGGATAGGAGACAGCTAACAAATACAAAGTGCCTGTAGGCTGTATTTCAGAGGAAGGAACCAGCAAAACCACCTCAGGATTCTGGCCCTAAGAAAACCCTGTGAAACTAACTCATGGGGCTGCTGTAAGTCGACGAGTGGCTTAAAGGCATAAACACACACACATTTGGAGTATGGACATTTTTAAGATGAAAGTTTCATCCTAAGCTGCCCCAATGACCTTGTGGATCAAGAAAGCCAAGGAAGATCCCTTGGAGCATTAAGAAATAATTACTCTCAGTCAATTGGTTAAACCTTTCAGAACAGGATTACTAGTGAAGTCTGAAAGGCAAAGCAACTTAGACATACTGTTTGGAGCCTCTAGAATTCTCTGTGTGAGAAGTCCTCATGCTAGCCTCGACAGGGTTTCTCACGATTTCTTAACAAATTTTCAACCACCTTTGAGAAAGCGGTTTAGAGCCAGGCTTCTGTTTGAGGAGGAGGTCACTTCCTTTGAAGGGGCCCTCCTGTATTTTGGTTTGGGGGCACCTTGGAAGTTCTGTGCTGAATGCAAGCACCCAGTGCCCCTATCTAACAAAGTGCCACCGTTGGGCCTGCCCTGCGACTGGGGGGGCTACCGCGGGAGCAGGTCAGGACTGCTTCCTGGTGCCTCGTAGGCATGGGTGGGGTGCATCGGTGGGCAGTGACAAAGCCGTGAGGCCCTGGTATGTGTGTAGCATAGGGGTACAAAGAGAATTGGAGAAACTGCCAATAAATGGAAACCATCTCTTTCCCCCGTTTGTGAACATACTCTTCCCACCTTCAAATGCTTGTCCACCCCAGACTGTGGAGCTCTCTCCCAGTGGACGGTAGGGTGGGCACCCTCCCTATTGTTTTTTGGGTGACAGAAAGAAACAAAAAAGAAACAAAAGAAGAAGAAAAAAACCCTTTTCATTCAGGCAGGTGTTTGGCAGTGAAGCCAGAGGGCTGTAAAGTGGCTGTTTAATCTGCCTCTCTACCCCCTTCCCTGCTTTGAAAAACAACAACGCTTTTTTAGAAAAAGGTCTTCATTGATTTCAGTGCCTGCTGTTCTGTGCCTTGGTGTCAGGTCCAGTTTATGACAACCGGGGAGCGGAGAATCCGGGGAGCCGGGGGCATTTTCCCTGCGCGATTGTCCCCTGAGTGGGAAAGCGGTGCAGAGGGAGGGAGAGAAGCCTCGGGGCCCCGCTGGGAGGTTGCCAGGAGGAGGCGTTCCTGGGCCTCTGCCACTGGCTCCCCCGGAAGGATGGCTTCATTCTGCCCGAGAGCCGCCTCCGCTCAGGCCGGAAGCCCAGCAGGGTTGCGGGGCAGAGCCAAGGCCGAAGCTCTCCCTGCCTCTTCCCCGGCGCTCTTCCAGGCCAGCGGGACCTCCTCTTCTCCGGGCCCCGCGGGCCCAGCTCCCGGGCCGGCTCCTCGGAGGCCGAACCGGGCACAGGAGCAGGCGTTGCGTTTCTCCGGCCGCCTTCCCTCCCCGGGGGAGCGGGTCACGCGGGGCCGGGCGGGGCTTCTGGGGCTCCGGAGGCTGGGGGCGAGCGGGCGGGGGCTTCGCCACTGCCGGCCAAGAGCGTCCCCCTCGCCCCTCCGGCGCTTCTTCCTCCGCCCGGGGGCCCGGGGCCAGCCTCGCCCGAGGGAAGGCGGGGGCGGGGGCCTTCCGGGAGCCCGCCCGCCCGCTGTCCGCGGTGCTGATCCGAGCCCCGCCCCGCCCCGCCCCGCCCGCGCTTTCCGGCCAGGATGGGTCCGCACGGCCGGGCGGCGGGGAGGCCGAAGGCGCTGGCGAGCCGCTTCCGGCCCGGCCCGGTGAGTCGGGGGCCGGGGACGCGGGCGGGACGGCGTGGCTGCTGGGCCTGAGCGGGAGCCCCGGAGCTGCTCCCTCGCTCCCTCCGCCCGCTGGCTCTCGGGGCTTCTCGGGCGCCCCGCCTGCTCCTGGGCGGGGGGGAAGCGGCGGCCGGGCGAGGAGGGGGCCCAGCGGGTGGATCTGGGCGGCTCCCTCGGCTTCGCGGGAAAGCAAAGCAAGACCGCCGGGCCCGGGCCCCTTGCTCCCACCCCGGAGGCCGGGGAGCCCCCGGGGCCCGGCGGAGGGGGCGCGCCTGGGCTAAGGACCACTTTCCTGGCCGGGGCCCCGGCGCCCCCGCCCTCCCTCCCTCCCTGGAGGCGATGCAAGCGTCCCCCCCGCGCCGCTCCGCCCCGGTCCGCCGCGCCCGGGCCGTGCCTCTGAGCCGGCGCTTGCTCCCCGTAGCCTCCCGTGGAGCTGGCGCAGACGCCCCGCCCCCTCCCGCCGGCTCTCCATGGGGGAGATGTGCCTCCACCTGATGGGCCGCCTCTGCCTGCGGCCCCATCAGAGCGAGGCCTCGGTCACCTGGCAAGGTCAGGAGAGCCTCTGGGCAAAGCGGGGGGGGCGGAGGGGCCGGGAAGGCGAGGGGCGGCTGGACGGGCCGCCACTCGGGAGGCTGCTCGCAGGGGAAGAGAAGGCGCCCTGGGGAGGGGGGAGGGAGGGGGAAGGATGGGCTTGCTCCTCCATCTCTGCAAAGGATCCTGACGGCTCCGGAGGGGAATCCCTTCCCAAGGAGGGCCAGGCTCTCTGAGATCTGCTCCGGAGTCTTTGGGTAGCCAGAAAGAAAGGTGGAAACACTGCGGTCCAGGAAGGCTGGCTAAAACTGCTGTGTCAGCCCCTCCCGGAGAGCAGGGGGACGGTTTCCATAACCCTGGCTGGCCCTTTGGCACTGTCACATTGAGAGGAGTAGGGAGTTTCGGTGCTGGGCCTCACCATCTTACACAGTGGGCTTCCAAGGCCACAGCCTAGCCAGACCACCAAGTAGCTTCCTGCTGGGGGGTCCTCTGGCCTTTCCTGTTGAGAGGAGTGACTTGGGGAAACAAGACCAGGAGGGCATCAATAAACATTTTGAGGTATGACGGTATAGAAAGGGTTGCCATCTTCAGTGTGGGGGGGGATTTGTTGGGTTTGCGTAATACAGACAAAGGCTACTATGCTCTTGTGAGCATCCCGTTCCTGCAAGGCAGACCGTTGTCTTGAAATATGTCCCTCTTGCTTGGAAGATGGGGTCTTTGGCAGTCGATTGCTGTACTAGAATGAAAATCAAGCTATAGGCTTTCCAGAGGTGAAAAGGATGGGAATGGTGACGTGTCAGTTTTATGCCCTCATGAGCCTCTTGTTTGTAGGAGAGCTGCCATTTGTAAAGGTTATGGAAGAGCAACAAGTGAAGTAAGTTTGACTTCGGGGGGAAATACTTTGTTGAACACAGACCGTACAATTCGAGTGTTGTCAGTGCTTTTGTCTAGGTGAAGCCTCTTTCCGGTTGTTTCTGGTTAGAGCAGTGTCTGGGGAACAATTCATTCTCTTGGAGTGTTGTTAAGAGCTAAGCGTGCAGGGAACATATACGCCCCCAGGAGCGAGGAGTGTGTGTGGCGTTTGGCTTTGTGGGCTCCTTCCAGAAGCAGAGGCAGCAACAGGTTCTCTGTAGCTTCCAAGGGATTTGTTTGGAGATAGGTGAGATGCCAGTGCTGGGCCGACGCAGAACATCATTCTTGGGTTGCTTTGGGAAACAGTTGGTAAGCGAAGCCCCAATCTCAGTAGCTCAGGAAGTTGATATTTCACCACATTTTCCAGCCCCCTGAAATCTCTTCTCCTTGCCATCAATACATATTGATCTGCTCCAAGCAGAGATCACTTAGGGGAAAGCAGCGAGAGTTGTCATGGCCGAGTGTCGCAGCATTAAGACTGGGGATGACTTATATACAGACCTCTTTGAGGGTTGTCTTTTGGACTTAAAGTGAACACAAACTTTTGATGGACATGACCCATCTACCTACCTTTGAATGCTTACAAATCTGTACATACCATAGGGCAATGAGACTGGGAGACAGATAACTTTCTGGGAAAATGGACTAATTCTCTGTAAATGTATGTTCAATACTGTCAAAACATCTAAAGTCTAGTGATCCTAGTTTCATTGTGGGAGGGAAGAACGTAAAAATTATACAGCCAGATGGACATTAACTTGATCTGTATGTGTGTTTTTTAATAACTGATAATAAAAATAGGACACAAAAAATATACAGCCAGATGGACTCAGCTGGAAAATTGTGAAGATGTCCTTACTACACCACATCTTGGGAGCCTCATACAGTTAACATTGCAGTAGACAGGGTGAACAAAAGAGGGCTGTTCCCATGATGGTGGCCTTGTTTACTTGCAAAGAGGTAGCAGAGGGAAACTAGAGCCACCACAGAAAACGTAGTTAATAAAAAGATCCAGTCCTTGCTAGCTACAGGATTATAGCAAACATTTATTATTAATTTTAAGTAAAATGGTCTTCTGTAGGTTTATTGCTACTATAGTTTGTTCTGATCAATGATGGAAAATCGGAGATGATCCAGAGTTGATGAAAATCAGGAAGTCAATATCGTGCAAAAACTGCTCTAGAAGACCAAGGCAGGAAAACTGCATTGTAATTGTTTCTTTCAGAAGTGGAATTCATTTCTAAGTTGTTGGCAAAATAAGGCCTCACACCTCCACAAGAAGAATTACAATTCTGGAAAGTGGAATAAGTTGAAGCATAATTGGCTCTGGGGGGTGGATTCACTTTTAGGAATAGTTTGATATGTTTAGTAATGAGATCATATTTAGTAATAGTAATAGATTAAATGTAATTGAAAAGTATGGAGTTAAGAATGAAATTATTATAATAATAATGAGTATAATGAGAATGAGATCTAGATATAGATAACAAAAGTATATAAGCAGTATGATATATAATGTGTTGAATAAGTATATGATTGTAATGGAATTAGAGAGAAATAATGTAAGCTAGTTTTTGTTGAAATTTCTTTTTTTTTACTGTTATGTGTATCACGTGGTGTTCTTTTTTGTTGTTCCTTTTTCTTTATAATCAGTAAAATCAATAAAAAAACCACAAGTGAGTATAGGTTGGCCTTGGTGGCTGGGGATGATGGGAGTGGTAGTTCAAGATACCTGGAGGACATCAGGGTGGGAAGGGCAGGGTGAGGGTGTGCTTGATCCCAAACCGCCTCAGGTTGCACTGACAGCTGTAGAGAGAGAGGGGTGGCCCCTTCTCCTTTGGGAAACAATAGTGATGTCTTGTAGCAGGTGGGAGATGGAGGCTGAACGGGGGGGGGATGAATGGAAGAGAGAGGCTTGTGTTTTGGCTGTGTGTTTGAGCACGTTCAGGGAGGAGCAAAGCCTGCCAGGGCGTTTGCAGGAACAGTGACAAGTGGCTCACAGCTTGTAAGATGTACGTTACTGCCAGGGTGTGGGAGCGGTTGCCTTCTGTGGAACGCGCTATGGGGGGAAAGTGCTATTTTTGGCTGGGTTGTGATTTGTTTCGTGTGACAGAAATGAGGGTGGCATCAGGAAACTCCTGCCATTAATAATATTAGCAGATGCCTGAAGTTAGTCTGGGGTTCCATCTGGCTAGGCTTGTATTAGTTTTTATTAATAATAAATGTGCATATTGATGACTTTATAATTAGCTTCCGAATCCACCCAAGATGCCGGGAGGGAGATGGATTTCCTGATGCCGGTGTTCTTTGAATTGGCAGCTTGTCTTCCTAGGCTCAATCCCCTTTGAGCCTCAACTGGAGGAGGGCTGTTGAGGTCAATAGGACCTCTGTGAGGGGTTGATACTGACTTCTCTGGGGCTGTGGTGGTTATAGTATATCCCCCCTTTTCCAAGTTTGAGACTCAAGGAGCTAACAATAGTCAAAAGAAAGAAAGCTAAAAATTCACCTCCTACAAATGAAAACCAGGGAAAGTGCTTGGCGGGTGTTCCTGCAGGGCAGAAGGGGGTTGGACCGGATGGCCCCTGTGGTCTCTTCCAACTCTACAGTTCTATGTTTCTATGATTCTATAAAAATATACGCTGCTGGAAGGAAAAGAGCTCCAAAAAAAACCCCGTCCCTTTTGCAGGGCCCCCTTCCTTGGAGCAATGGTTTCCCAGGGCCCGCGGAGGAGGGGCTGGCTGGCTTGGGGAAGGGTCGTTGGGAGGGCCCGGTGGACGCCTGGGGTTCAGGTCCACCCCAGCGCCTGGCAATGCGCAGGGAGAGCTTCCCTGAGGGGCCGAGGGGAGCAAGCGGGGCCTTCCTTGGCAGAGGAGCCGGGGGAAGGGGGGCGGTGGGGCAGGCTCTGGAGTCTCTCGCCCCAAGGCGGGCTCCGGGGCCGTCTTCGCCCTCCTCCCGGGCGGGCAGGGCTGCCGGCCTCTCCAGCCTCTTGCCGCGGCCCAGGGCCACGCCGGCCGCGGGAAGGGAGGGTCTCCCCAGAGGGCGGGCCGCCGGGAGAGGGGCGGGCTGGGAGCCGCTGCTGTGGCCCGGGGGGCTCGGGAGAGCGGAGGGGCTCCTGGCGCGGGGGGGCCCTGGGGCCCCGCCGCCGCCTCCCTCCGCCTCCGGTCGCCGGTCTGCGGGTTTCCCCGTAAAGGGCACGGGAGGCCGGACGCGGGCCCTGCCTTCCCCCAGCCTGCGGATCGGCCCGGCCCCCTGGCTCCGGGGGGAGCCCGAGGGGCCGCGCCGGGCGGGCGATGCAGCAGCGGAGGGGCTGGGCCCGCAGGCTCCTCCCCCCGCCGGCCCGCCGGCCCGGAGCTGAGCCTCGCCTCGCCTCGCCTGCCGGCCCCGGAGCCAGCGGCGCGCCCGGTGGCGGAGCGGGGGCGGCGGCTTGCCCCGATGGGGGCCGGGCGAGGGCGGGGGGCGGGAGGCCCGGGAGAGGCGGGCGGGGGGCGGCCCCCCTCCGGCCCGAAGGCGGCGCTTTCCTCCGCGCCGGGCGCTGCCCCGACGGCCGCCCGCCGCCCTCCCCGGCTCGCAGGCGCGGCGGTGCCCGGAGCCGTCCGGCGGCGGGCATGAAGGGCCGGGGCTGCTGGGAGGCCGGATCCGCCCGCTCCTTCTGCCACTCCGGCTGCCTGAATGCCGTGAAGAAGGGTTAGTTGGCCCGCCAGAGGCCCCCGTCGCCCCCGGCGCCCGCCTTCCCGCCCGGGCCTCTTTTGCTTTTCCCCGCATGATCCGTTCGGGCCGGGGCGGCGGCGCGTGGGCGCGCATGCATGTGCCGCCGCCGCCGCCGCCGCCTCCTCGTTGCGTCTGGATTTGAAAGGCGCGCTCCTGGGGAGGGTTTGCGTCTTGCAGCGGCGGCAGATTCGTTGCAGCAAAGCCGTGGGGGGGGGCGGATCCCCCCGCGGGGTGGCAAAGGGCAGCCCCTCGCCCGTCGCCCGGGGTGTCTACGCGGGACTGGGGCGCTTTCGCCGGGTCCGAGGGGCACGGAGGGGTCGTTGATTTCCAATGGGAAAGCGCTGCTTCGGAACTTGGGAGAGACCCGGGGAGGAAGGGAAGCCGCCTGGTTGAAACGTGGAGCATCCGAACGGGGGTGGGGGTGGGGGCGGTTTTGGCTCCGCACGCGAGAGGACGGCCCCTTCGCATCGAGAGCATCACGGCTTCCTCACCGGTGCTCTTACGGGGTAACGTTCCAGCTTGCGCGGCCGCTCGTTCCGGTTGAACCGGCACGGGGTCGGGGGGGGCAAGGGAACCGTGGCGGGGTCTCAGTTGGGCAAGGGGGCATGGTTCCGGTGCCACCTTGGGAGAGAAAGGCTCCGTTTTTCAAACGTAAAATATGCGGAGGGGACCTTTAAAGTTGACCAAGTGGTTTTGCCAGCGAAAATCTGCATCCTGGAGGAAATGGGCCTGAGAATTGTGCGTGGTTTCCCCCTGTTTTGCCTTGGTTTGCTGATTACGTGAGTGCATTAATATTTAGTGCGAGTGCAGTGCTTAAAACCAGGTTGCCCCTCCGTTGAGTGCATGATGGCTGGCATCCCATTAGTGATTTGTGTGTGCGTGAGTCTCTTTTTGGACAGGATGCAGAGGGCTGTTTTCTTGCCCTTCTGTTCCATCCAAAAACCTCCCCTGCCAGGGAGCTACCAAGCCCTGGGAGGGGCTGCCGTGGCCCCTGCAGCTGCTGCTTCCCCAAGGGAAATACGGGGAGGGAGAGAGGCCTGTCAGACCACAAAGATGCGGCTGCTTTGGGCTCTGGGGGAAGGAAAAGGCAGGTCCGCTCCATTTTAGAGAACACCCACGTTTCTTCTGCTGTTTCTCTTTGGTCCCAATTGCCTTCTGCCTCCTTCCGTTCCCCACGAGTAATCACCGTCAGCCAGGCCCCCTTCCGAGTCCCAACAGTTCCTGGGCGGTTGGAGGATACCAAACTGTGCATGCTGAGCTGTGAACACCAGTTGGAGCTTGGCCTGTGTGTGGAGCACTGTGAATGGGTTGCAGCTTAAGACGATTTGCCACGTGCAGAAGACAGTTCCCTTCTACTGTCACGTTCACACCTGCCCTGGGACACTACAGGAGGAAGGTGAAACAGAACCCAGATATGTTTTTCAGCCTGTCCAAGCAGAAGCCTGAAAACCTACCTGCTGTAGCGCTGGGCAAGTGTTTCATACCCAAACGTTGCCCAAGCCCAAGCATTCATGCGCAGTCTCATACTGCCCCAAATACCTTCATTTTCCTCTACAGTCCCGCTTCTCCTCTGCTATCGTCATCATCTCCATAATTAATGTGTTAAATGGTCCTTGTCCCCCTCCTCTTCCTCTTCTTGTTGCTATCATCCTGATCATCATCATCTTAGTCGTAATTAAGGTATCACCTAGATCAAATATGTCGTAAATTGTAGCCTTTAAAGTTGAGAAGTGCTGGGGGCTAAATGCAGTTTGACATAAATGAATGGGATTTGTTTAGGAGATAACTGAGGAGTCCCATTCATTTCACCTTGTCTGTGCTCATTTGAGTGAAAATGGCTTTCTGCCCTGTGTCCGCATTCTGGGCTCCTTTCATTGTTGTGGCATCTCTCCTGAATGTTCCTGATCCAGAGGAGAGCCTCGGCTAGGAATTTGAGAACAATCCCTGGGAGCAAAGGATCGGAAGGAACTGGGGCTTATCCATCACCCTGTTGTCTTCCAATGGCCACCAAAGAGTCTAGACAGAGCAACCAGGGGCTGCTCCATTTCCTTCTGTTTGGCCCCTGAAAGGAGGAGAAATCTGTTCCAAAGTTCTCTTCTTCCTTGGAGAGGGTGATACTCTAGAAGAACCTGAGGGTGGAAAATGTATTTAAATAACGATTAAAAATTTATCTTCAGTGACACATTTAGAAAGGCTCGGGAGAGTCAGATAGCCTCATCTCTCCACAAGCTGGGAAACAATATCTGCGGGCGAACAGAAGCCAAGCAGAGTTGCCCCGGTGAGGGAGAAGTACTGGGCTCTGAATAACATCCAGGAGCTGGTGTTCCTTACAGGCCGCAGGCTTCTATTCTGCCCTTCTCAGTGTTGTCCCCAGATGCTGAGGCCACCTGGAGCTGGGGCAAACAGCATGAATTTCCAGGCATGCCTCTGTTAATGAAGCCTGATCATCTCCAGGCACGACTGCCTTGACAGAAGTACCGGAAGCGGAAGGAACATGGGAAAAACAGGGAGACGTTTCTACACTCCATAGGCTGGAGCCAGAACAGTTAGACTGGTATCAAACAACGATCATTCAGCAGTGTGGAGACGTCCCCAGGAAAGATTTCACCTCTGAAATTTATGACCAGAAAAAGGGTGGTCCGGTGTGGAAGACTCTCAGGCTACAAAAACAGACCAGGGAAGGGCATGTGTTGCCCCAGGGCCTTACTTGGCCCACCCACCCACCCACCCACCGTCGTCTCAAGGGAGCACCACCCTCTTGTGATGTCCTTCCCTTAGTTTCCTATCTATCTTTTTCTCCTGTTTGTTTATGTATTTTAGTTACATCAGGATAACAGCAGTGGTGGCTCATTGTTAACATTACTGTTACCCCAGGCCTTAAAACTAGTGCTCTACCTGCTATTGAACATCCTTTTCATGAAAATCCATGAATAAAGATCCCTGCATGATAGGAAGACCAGGAGCCTGGCTCCTTTGTTTTCTGAACAATGGAGCAGAAATGGTTTGTTTTCACAGCTCATCGTGTGGCCTGTTGATTTGTCTCCTGAATGGAGCTGGCTCTAGAGAGCTCCGGTTTCTGCTTTGCCATGTTACCTGAGCTTGTCCCCTCCCGTGACCCTTGGTTCTGGGGAAGCCATACTGGAAACTGATTTGTCTGAGGGATAAGGGACAGCCCAGCCAGAAGGTAGAGCTGGAACTGACACAGCCGTCTGGTATTGGGGGAAGGAGAGAGAACATTACACTAGAGCATATTGCTGGAGTCAGAGCAGCATTGTGGTTTTAGTGTTGGAATAAGACTTCAGAAGACCAGGGTTTGAATCCCTGCTGGGCCATGGAAAACTGTGTGGTGATTCTGGGCAGAGTCACACACTGTCAGTCCCAAAAGAAGGCCATGGCAACCTCATGAGAATGCCCTCCACTGCTTTTCAGAACCAGCATGGTGTACTGGTTTGAATGTTAGACTCTGGGAAACCAGAGCTCAGGGAGGTTTTGCCCTTGCCATCCCCTGAAGCTGAGATAGTGTGACTTGCCCAAAGTCACCCGCTGGGTTTCTCTGACCAAATGACTATTTCAACCCTGGTCTCTCAGGGTCTGAATCCAACACCCAAACTACAACACCACACTGGTGCTTCAATTAGAGTGGCTCTGTTGAAATTGCACACACACACACACACACACCCCTACATAGTGAATGCAGTCCATTCATTTCAGTGGGGCTACTCTATTTGGGGCTACAGTTGGATTTTCCCCACTGTCAATTTTTTTTAAAAAAGTATTAGGGTTCTCATCCCAGATTATATTGTGAAATACTACTGCAGATCCCACTCTAAGGGGTGTCCTAAGTTGGCCCCCTTAGCTTGCTGGGCCTCTTTGGCTGCTTCCGGCACCACCATCGTGATATCTCACTAATCCACAGAGGAGGCAGCGGAAAGCCAAGGTCTGTTTCCTGGCTACAGATGCTTTGCCTCTCCTGCTCCAGCCCAGCTCCAGCAAACAGCTGATGCGTGTGAGTGTCCTCAGCTGACCTTGGGAATACAGGGAGCTTGATTCCCTGTTGTCCCTTTTTCCCTGTGAGAACGGTGAATTCCTCTTTTGCCAGATCCTTCTCCTTCAATCTTAATACTGGGGCCCACAAGTAGGGCCCACAAGTAGGGCCCACAAGTAGGGCCCACAAGTAGGGCAGTGAGGCAGCCAGTATCAGCCAGCAGTCCCCTTCTGGGGCCTGCTGGGGCCTGACTGGTCTATGGGAGAGGAGCCTCCCTCTTTCTCTGAGTCTCCTGGGCATTGGATGGAAGAAAGAGTGCTCTGGCCCTTTGGCTGGACATTCAGCGTGCTCCTTCCTAAACTACCATTCCCAGGATTCTGTTGGATGTAGCTGTGGCAGGGCTCCATACCTGTGTAGCAGGAAGGGGCCCAAAGACAACTTTGAGCTCAACAAGGCTGCCTAATATTGGCTTGATGTTCATTCATGTCCATCAAAATATGAATTTTATGAAACAGTTTTCTTTTTTAAAAGAAACAGAAAATTTTCCTCCCCACATCACAGCTCTGGGGAAAAGAGCAAAGAATTCTTTGGCCATTGGCTGGGGGATTCTGGGATCCATGGTCCAAAAAGGAACTTTCCCAAGCTATGCTAACACAGCCAGACAGAATGCCTTTGGCTTCCAGCCCAAGCAAGGTGATGGAAAAATTGGTCAGCAGAGTCCTTTGTCTCTGCCTCTGTCTGCAAGGTCTGGGCCTCACCTGGGCCGGGGCCGGGGCCGCTTCTGCACTTTCTGCTGAGCTGCCCACAATATCTCTGAATTCTCTTGTATGTCAAAGTGCTGACTTGAAGAGCTGTCTCATGCCATCCATGAGAGGTTTTTTTTGTCTCAGTGTTGAACGGCTTTCAAGATGTCTTAGCTCTGAGGAAGAAGGTGGCGAGGGGGGGACAATCACTGCTAGCTGTGGGTTAATAGCACAAAGTGGTTTAATTTCATTGCTGCTGATTGTGTTCCACCCTGTTTGTCAGTTTCATTAAGCCATAAGTCTCTGTAACTGAAAGAATTGCCACCTCGGCTTTATTTGTGGATTCCATTACAAGAAGGCATCTGTCTTAAATATATGCACAAGAAAAGCGGACTATTAAAAATGAATGCAGGTTTCCA
>CAOLHI010005105.1:0-83216 GCA_948474755.1 Ctenosaura bakeri
GATTTAACTAAAGTGCTTTGCACAGAACATCAGCTCTGTCTTTTTGTAGGGGAAAAGGTATGTTAAGAACTGTGGAACTAAATAGCAATGTGCAGACAGGGAAAGGGAAAAAAGCTCCTGGAAAATACAAGATGTTAGTTTTCCTTTTTTCCTTTTTGTTTCTAATGGTTCCTTAAAGGCCAAGCATACCAAGCTGTCCACCACAAGCTCTGTTGGAATTTTTTTTTTTTTTTGAAAGAAGGTGTGTCTAGAAAATGTGTTGCTAGGTAAAGGTCAGGAACAAGGAGAAACCTCATGCATCTTTTATAGATCGAAAGGGACATGACAACACAGATCACTGAGAAAAGAAGGCTGCTAAATGGGAACAATAAAACCTGTGCTTTGATTTTACTGAGAAACTGGTTCCTTTTTTGCTCGCCCTAGATGGTTTTTGGCTGTCTGACAGATGTATGTGTAATAATAATAATAATAATAATAATACTCATAATAATGAAATTCTCTTTTTCCGATTTGAATTTAAAAGTCTTGAGATGTCCATCCCCTAGAGGTGAGAGGGTCACACATGCTACATTATGAGCCTTTGCTCCATCTTATGTTTTAACATGTAGGTGAGAAAAGAGAACTTCCTCCTTGATTCGCAACTCTTAATTGTGTTCCTTGTTTAAGGTAACAGACTCTCTGAAGAAATCAAAAACCTAAGTTCCTGTTGAATTTTCCTGTTGAATTATCAGATGCTATCAGATTGGGACAGTTTAATGTTGATTGGGACAGTTTAACCTTGATAGATGTCAAACAGAGAGGATATGCTTTGAACTAAGTGTTGATTGTTTTCAGAATGTTTACATGAGGAAACCCACCTGTTTAATGTATATAAGGTGGGCTCAGGTAAATGTATTTTGCCTCACTTTGGACCTACACAAAGTATGTACCTATTTCTGCTGCAGAAATAACCTTGCCTTTTCTTAACTCTTTGCTCATGTTGCTTTGCTAATCTAGACCCTCTGCTGCACAACAAATCTCACTCTTGTGACAGTTTTTCCTGTATGAGCCTGCTTAGGCCCTGAGATCCTCTGGAAAGGCCCTTCTCTCAGTCCCAAAGGCACATATGATTCTATGATACTTGGTGGCTGCTCCTACACTCTGGAACTCCCTTCTCAGGGAGCCACCTCCTTTCTGTCCTGTTGTTACCTTTTTATTCTGACAGGCTTCTAAGATAGAAGAATGGGCATTTAAATGGATGCTCTTTGTTTTGAACTGAACACTGTTAATTTTTTTAAAAAAATATCTTTTTAATGACTTTCAACCTTTTAAAAGTGTTATGTTTAAATTGTTTTAATATAGTAAATAGTATTCCATTTTAATGTTCCTTTTTTGTACATTATTCTTGTTATAAATTATAAGCCACTTTGATTCCCAATTTTAGGGAAAAAGTGGAAAATAAAGAAATAAATATATAATGTAGACTGGCATTCTGTACTGCGGTTACCAATTCATTGTCTAGAATTAAAGATTCATAATTGTTCCATATTTGGAAAGACTACATAACCTCCTCAAGCTCACCTCAATGGCTTGCAGTCACATCAGGTAAAGGAGGTCCACTCAGCAGCCTCAGCACTTTGGATTGCTCCTTTATAGTTTGGACTAAAACCCAGAATGGATTCATCACCCCACTGACATGGGAGCCGTCAACTACCACAACTGCCAATGCCACAACTGCTCATGGCAATGGATTCAAGCTACAGGAAAAGAGATTTCACCTGAACCTCAGGAAGAACTTCATGTTGATCAGAGCTGTCCAGCCATGGAATATGCTGCTTCGGACTATAGTGGAGTCTCCTTCTTTGGAGGTTTTTAAGCAGAGACTGGATGGCCATCTGTTGAGAGTGCTTTGATGTGTGTTGCTGCATAGCAGGGGGTTGGACTGGATGGCCCCTGTGGTCTCCCTGAGTCAATGTTGGATCCTTTTCACAGTAAGAACCTAAGAAGACCTCTACTGGATTAGACTGGGAATATGGTGCTTAATATATTTGGAAAAGAGATTCCACCTAAACATTAGGAAGAAATTCTTGACTTCTGTTCAAGAGTGGAATAGATATAACTTAGAGATTGGTGTACTCTCCTTTTGAGATCTTTAAACAGAGGCTGGATGGCCATCTCTCAGGAATGCTTTAGTTGTGTGTTCCTGCCTGGTAGGGGATTGGATGAGATGTCCTTGCAATCCCTTCTGACTCTGAGATTCTATGATCCTATGATTAATGCCAATACCCTAAATCATTCATGGGTTTATGGCAGGGTGAGCAACTGAAGAAGGACAAGTGCTAATTTTCGCCCCTAGAACTCCAGTTATGGGTTGTAGTACCACATTTCAGGTACATCAGAAGAGATATCGTGACACTTCTAACCACCATTTGGGCTAATTTTTCAATGGCCATTTCCACATGAGGTTGATACAGCATCAAATTCTTACCCTCCCCCCGCATATTGTAGTGTTTTAGTGTTGTAGTTTTTCTCCTGGTTCTGCATGTTTTCAGCTCCTAGCACGTTTCACAGCAACAAGAAACCACTGTATGTAAAAACCAGAAAAACTCCGATGTAAATTCTCAAACCGGTTCTGCTTCATTTTTTGCCTACATGCAGAAGCGTAACATCAATTCACAGCGCAGAAGTGGCTGGCTATGGGTGTTCCCAGGCTGTCCCTTCCATCATTTCTGTCCCTATCTCTATCTGCCCATCAAAGGACAGGCTGCCATCATTATTGTCTTCATGTGTTCAATAGACAGCGGAAAGAGAGTAGTAATGGACCGTTAAAACATGTTTTTTTCCAAATGTCAACGAACATACCTACCTAAGCACAAGTGTAGCAATGCAGAAATGTGTTTAAAATGTGGATTTTTTTTAAAAATAACCAGACCAATTAGTGATGGTGTGTGGGGGTGAGGGAGGGGAATGGAAGTGGCCAGAGACTTGCTGTTGCGGATGCAGCAACTGCTGTTCTCTGCGGTAGTATGATACAAATGGGGTGGGTGGGGATGCAGACAGCACAATTTCTGAATTGGAATATAAAACACCAGTCTTGACATGCAATGAACTGCTCCTCCCCTCTTGTGCGGAAACGGCCAATGTTTTTAAAACCTTTAAAGCCGGGGGGGGGGTGAAGTAGGAGCCTTCTGGAGAGTGGGAGAAGCAAACTGATCCACTGTTAGCAATTTGGGGATAGTTTTGGCCAGTTTTAAGGTCAAAAATCACCCCAAACATAATTGGGAAAAAGGTTTTGTAAATTTAAGGGTGGGGGAGGGCTTCGGGGGCTGCATGTGTCCCATGGAACACACTGTCCCCGCCCCTGTTTCATGATGTCTTTTGGACTGAAACAATCAAGGCACAAGACAGACAGTCTGAAAAAGACAAGAGAAATGAAGACAACAAAGCCCTTGTGCAGCTCTGAAAAGTTATTGATTACTTCTGAACAGCAGTCAACACATATTGAAGGGCACAGCAGATAAATAAAAATTAAAGAGTGTGCAGAGAGACATCGTGCAAATGGAGTTGATGGATGAGGGACATTCAAGCACAACAAGGAGTCTTGTGGCACTTGAAAGTGTTGGAAAATTAAAGGTTTTATTTGGCATAAGCTTTCCTGGGCCAGCATCCTGCTGATGACAGGCAGTTGTAACCAAGAGACACCTGAGTATGCACTTTTTTGTATCTTGTGGAAGAAGGTACCTAGTACCTCCTTCCACAAGGATCTCACTCTACTGTGCAACAATAGCTAGGGGACTTCCTGGCACAGCTCCATCTCTCCAGCCATTGATTGGCCATGGAGTTGTGTCTGAGCTTGTTCTGGCTTTCCTTGAGCACAAAAGGAGGAAGAGCAACCTTACCCTGGGGTTAAAGGAAGCATCCTTTCCCCCTGAATGTTCAAGAGGAGCTGGAATGAATCTGGTTGCACTTCTACAGCCAACCAGTGGCCAGGGAAGTAGATCTGCACTTGGCAGCTCCCCAGGTGATGTTGCTTACTGAGGGAAGCAGCTGGTCAGAAAGAGTAGCACTCTGATAAAGACATGACAGCATGATGTAGAATCTTGGCTGTAGACTCCAGCCTTCTTCAGCAGACATCACCATGCTGGAGCCCACAAAATCTTATCTAATATATGAAAATCAAAGGTTGTTTGTCTGTGTCAGGTGAAGACCTCGTATGATTGGCTGCCTAAGAAGATTCTATGGAATCCTGGACTTTGCAGTTTAGGGAGGAATTCTCAGCCAGATTGCTCTTGCACCTCAGTCAACTGTGTCTGTCTTGAATAGGCAGGTTGCTATGGAGACAAGGCCCAGCAGCAAGGAGGCAGGCAGTATATCCCTTCAGGAACCCAATCTCTGTAGGTTAATAACTCTAAATATAGATTGGATTGGGGAATATGTGGAAAAGTTACAGGTATTGAACAAGACAGTTTAGGGAATTAGAGACACAGGATCTCAAATCTTTCTAACAAATACTACCTATGTGAAAATAAAATCCTGGGCAACGCCAGGTATATACGCTAGTGACAAATACGCTAGCTGCAACAGATTAATATGGTTACTCTGCTTTGAAATTCACAATTTCTTCACTATTTACAGAACAACTCTTCTAGAAAATATTCATCTGCTGCATCATGGCATGAAGGTGACCACAGGCTCTCTAAGGCTATGCCAGTGGTGTTTGAAGTAGCAACTTTAGCATACCTATAGTCAGTAGCAGAGAACCAGTGCTGTGTAGTGGTTTGAGTGTTCAACTACAACCCTGGAGACTAGGGTTTGACTCACCACATGGCCACAGAAACCCCCTAGGTGGCCTTGTGTTTGTCATACACTCTCCACCCCCAGAAAACCCTGTGATAGGTTCACTTTAGGATCACCATAAGTCAGAAATGACTTTAAGGTACACAGCAAGAACAGTTGGTAGAAACTAGTTTGCATGTCTGTCTAAGGCCATTTCCGCACTAGACTGTTCTAGCACTATTATTCCACTTTCAACATCCTATGGAATCCTGGGGTTTTGCAGTCTCGGGAGGGGCTGTCTGGCCCCTCCCTAAACTGCAAACCCCAGGATTCCATAGGGTGTTGAAAGTGGAATAATAGCGCTAGAACAGTCTAGTGTGGAAAATGCATAAGACTTTAGGCATAGCGTGCATTCACGTGGTCTTGGTCGCACCCTTTCTCTTCCTGCATCAGTTAGTCTGTAGTTACCGTAGTTTAAGCTTGGTTGTCCTCCCTTTTGTAGTATACAATAATTTCTCTGTCTTTCATGTCTTAAAAGTATATGTTCCAGAGCTTCCCACCATGAGATGTTATAAAATCTTTAGCATTTGTAAGCAAGCCTACCTCATAGGTTAAGTTTTACAAAGAAGACTGAGGGCCTTTCTGCACTACACTGTTATAGTGTTATTATTCCATTTTCAACATCCTATGGAATCCTGGGTTTTGCAGTTTGAGGAGGGGCCTTTGGAATTCTCAGCCAGAGAGCTCTTTGGCCTCAGTATAAACTACAAACCCCAGAATTCCACAGGATGTTGAAAGTGGAATAATAGCACTATCAGTGTATTGCAGAAAGACCCTGAACCTGCTTTATTTCTCTGCTGGACCCGGAGTGTGTGGTGGTGGTGTAGAACTGCTTGTTGCTCACTTTCTACTTGTGGATACAATTTATTCTGCTTGTAGATATACCTCTGTCTGCCACTTTTCCACAAACATTCAAGCTGGTAAGCCTTTGGGTTTGGCCCTGACAATAATCTGTTGTCTGACAGGACCAGCCTAGCAAAACACAGAGAGGCTCTCCTCTCCAAAAAGAGATGTAAATAAACCGGGCACTTCAAATATGAATGCAATGGTGGTGTGAAATAACTCTGATATGTATTGATGGAGGGATAATGCATACCAATTAAATTGGAAATCTTCCGTATATAAGGCACCTGTGTGAACATCTCACAGTGTAAAGATGAAAAGTTATGTACTGCTGAACCTGAGCCAAGTATTTCATGGGCACTGTTTGGGTTTTCAAAGGAGCAACTCCAAACATAATTACCTGACTGTCTTACTTGGGGTCTTAAATGTTCATCTTATATCATTTTCATAATCTGTAAGCACCTGTCAGATTGCCTAATGAAGCGACTGGACGTTGTTGTCCAATTGGCAATGTCTGCATGCAGTTCAAGGTTGCAGGAGTGGAGTTCTGCATTCTCAGCTGACACATAACTGTCTGCCCCTGCTGAAATTGGAAGGAGTGTTTCTTTAGTTGTGCATTTGATTGTGCTTTCTATTGCCAAGTTCCCATAAAATGCAAAGTTTGCAAAGCACCAATCAATGTGCATCTTCATATAGAGATGAGGATCCTACAGAGGATCTTAATGAATACATGGAGGGTTCTTTATTCAAATAGTATTGTACTCAGCAGTTACAGGGCATACTGTTCTCTCTTCTTTTCGCTCTTCTCTTCCCATTTCTCCTTAAAATTCTATCTTCCAGTTACCTCTTGTGATCTGTCTAACTTCCAACACATTGTTCCAACAGGGAACTGTAATTTCCCATAGCTGCCCTGTTCCATCACATGGTTACCGATTTATATTTCCCCTTTATGTATCATTAAATGGAAAGTGTAGACAGGCAGAGGACATACTGAAAGAACATTTTAACACAGAAAACAAAAATTGGCCCTTGGTTTAAGAAAGAGAACATAGACAGTGCATGAGTATGTAGCATGACTTAAAAATATGAGAAGTGGCCTGATCGTGGTGGTGATTGTGCATAGAAGATCTTATGCAACCATCCAAAGACCTTCTGCCCCGCAGTTTATGCCTTGACTAAACTGTAGTGTGCTTGGTTTAGACTAGTGATTCTTAAGCTATCTGATGTGGTGAACTGGTGGTTCTTCCCCCATCCAATGTGCCAGACACTGCCACCATATTTGTGCTCACTGGCTAGAACTATCACTTTCCTTTCTGGAAACTTGCTGCAGACCAGAAGCCAACAGCTCATGGACTGATACTGGTTCATGGAGGCTCACTGTGAATAGCACTGGTTAGATTACTGAGGGCCATTACACAGCTACAGAACTAGGTCTGCCACCATGTACACCAGTATCATACTACATATTGCATGCTAAGATTTAAAACTGTTAGATGTAAAATGTTATATCCATATCCAACATATTGTACAGAGAATGTGTACAGTCCTTGTCAAAAGGCCAGATCAAATGTCATTGTGAGTTCAAGTCAATTGAGTGAAAGATTCGTTATTGATTAAATTGATATATTGGTAAGGATGATTATTCTAAAGTAGGAAATGTATCTTGCTTTTTTTTTAGATAATGCCCAGAGCTGCGTCATAGCTAACACTGTCTCAGCAGGCATATTCCTTCTTGCATGAAAAAAGGGAATAACTCTTCCAAGATACTGCTCTCTCATCTGGATAATATATTAGCAGTTGTATGAAAATCTTAATCCTACCTCCATCTGCTACCTAGTTAAATTGGGGGCACTAGTGTACACACACACACACACACACACACACACACACAGAGTAATTTTTTTTTTTTTACATTTCAGTAGAATTTTAATAGGTTTCTCAAATGAGTCCATATTATTCTTGCATCTTTTCAATTGTTTCTTCCTTGCACTTTCCTTCTTCTTTGCCAACTTGACAGACTTTGCTTTGCGTTCCAAAATCTTTTTGCAATCCTTGTCTAGCTGTAGTCTTGTGATCAGCACCTTACTGTGGTGAATGCTTTCTCACATTGTACACATTCAATGCTTTCTCACACTGTACACATTCAATGCAGATGACATATTTCTTTCTGTACACCTGGACTTGCCAATTTGCTGCCCTTTGTAATGGCCCCAGATGACTTGTATAAGAATATCAGCACTCACAGAGTTATTAATCAGCTGAACACCACTGCCATAGATATTATTATATGGTTTTCTAAACACCTGTGGTCTGAATTCAGGAAGCAATTTATGCATGCAGAGTAAGTATGGCATACACAGAGTGACTTTAGAGTACTTGCTTGGCTCAGGGACAAATTCAGCAGACCATGGCAGAAATGGAGAATAATGAATTGCAACATTGTCCAATGGGCACAGTGAGCAGGAAATGGCAGAAGTGTCATTGCACAACCCACAACATTGGGCAACAACCATACCCGGCCCAACATGCTGCACACATGCACACAGCACAACACACATTGTGCCATGCTGTTCCTTTACCTCTGTGGCCATTGTGCCTTCTGCATTGCAGTTTGGTCATTGCACAACTCTGGCCATTTCCGCATGAGCCTGTTATAGCGCGATGATTCCACTTTCAACCTCCTATGGAATCCTGGGGTTTGCAGTTTCGGGCGGGGTTGAAAGTGGAATCATCGTGCTATAACAGGCTCGTGAGGAAATGGCCTGTGGCTTTTGCCTGCATGTGCTGTCCTATGTTGCTTGTCTGTAAGATGGCTGCAAAGTGCTGCAATGGTACATATCCGTATGCATTTTAAAAATGTTGTGCTAAGTGCCTGTCGAATTAAGCCCACTGTCTAATAAGCCAGTCTTCCCTAGCTGGCTAAGAGTGATGGAAACTGTAGTTCAGTATATCTCTAAGGCATCAAGTTGTGGAAGGTTGTATTGCACACCATACAAAGAAAAAGCAGCTACAAATCTAGCTCAAAGATATATTATAGAAAGCAGGGAAATACAGAAGACAATAAAACAATCTTGGTTTGAATGTGTTGACATTTGTACAGTTTTATGCACACACTTTTTTTTAAAAAAAAGGCTACTAAACACATTGAACTCTTCTTGATTATACATCAAACATTTAAAAGGACCCATCAAAAATGTCTACAGAAAAAAGAAAACTGAAATAAAGACATTTCATACCTAAAACTGTGTACGTGGTGCCTACAACATTTTTCCCCAGAAGCTGACTCACAGTCATCTATTATATATCTCTCAGTCAAATGACCACATGATATATGGTTTCAGTTCTCTTATTTTCTTCCTCACTTACAGCTCAGGTACACAGTAATATGAATCAGCTAGCTACACTGCTGTGTCCCTCCACTTCTGCAAAACATTCTCATTTTAACAGATCAGCAGCATGCACTGATGAGAAACCTACCAATAAGTGTTGTGTATGGGGAGTAGCAGTTACATCAAGGTGGCTGGAAGCTTTGCTAATGCTTTGGTTCCATCCAGTCACCTTGGAAAAGTACTCTGTTTCAAGCAATGCCCTTCATTTATCAGAACAGCATGTTTGTCAGGTGTTGGTCTGTGTACTGTAAGCAGTCTCCCCATGGTACTTAGTGAGAGCTTTGTAGCTCTCTGTTCTACTTTTGGTCTAAAATGCTTCCTGTTAAACTTCTCTCCTCCCCTAGTTTTGGTCTTGCTTGATCTGGCAGAATCAAGATGAGAGACTGAACAAAGTCAAGCAAAGGTCTCTTGGGCAGCCTGATCACTCAATTTAATTTGCAAATTCTTTTCCTTATTCTTACTAGAGAGGTTATGCAATGACATCAAATGGTGGGAAATTTAGGCTTTAGGACAGAAGTATTACTTCTTCCTACAGCATATTGCTGGTGTTCAGAATTAAAGCAGGGGAACTGAGTCAAGGATACTGTTGGGGGAGGGAGAGGGCCTTGCCCCCCAAATAACAATTCTTTCCCCCCATGAAATGTTGCTTTGGTCTCCAAATGTCTAGCATTTCAATAATTAACAGCATCCATTGAGCATATAGAAATACACTTTAGACATCCCAATAACAGGCAAAGTGATCAAAGGAACCCAAAGACAGCATGTCAAAGAGCTCTGGGTATAATGGTTGTCAATGTCCCATTGTCAGCAAGGCTAGAAATTTGAAGACTGAAAGTGGCCATTTCCGCACTATACTGTTATTGTGCTATTATTCCACTTTCAACATTCTATGGAATTCTGGGGTTTGCAGTTTAGGGAGGGGCATTTAGAATCCTCAGCCAGAGAGCTCTTTGGTCTCAGTAAACTATAAACCCCAGAATTCCACAGGATGTTGAAAGTAGAATAATAGCACTATAACAGTGTAGTGTGGAAATGCCCAAAATTTCATTTTGGGAAGCTGAATTTGTATGGATGGGCAAAGTCTTCATTCTGCAACACATTGCTGTATCCCTGGGAGTGGTACAGTCCAGCAGATGTTGTTGAACCGCAACTCCCAGCAGCCTTAGCCAATGTAGCTAAGACTGCAGTTCAACAACATCTGGATGGTTGCATGGTTCCATTCTGGATTGATGCAATGGCTACAAGCTTTAAAGGGGGGTTGCATGCATTAATAGAGATTAGGCCTGTGAGTTCTGGTCATAACTTACAGTATCAAAGGCATCTGGCTACCACTTGCTCCAGACAAAGTTGGTTCAAGATAATTTGTCGCCTGAGGCAGATGAACAAATGCCCCCTCCCATGCAAATCAAAGGAGATAATACTCAGAGCCAGCCAAATTATTTTGGCAAATGAGGCAGAAAAGACCACAAGTGTCTCTACCCCATTTATGGCTAAATAAACAGTAAAAACAAAGGGCTAAATCAAATGTAATCCTACTAAGAGTAGGCCCATTGAAATGAATGGAACTTTAAAGAATGGAAATTAAAAGTTCTGGATAGAGATAGAAAAGTTAACATTTTCATTGAAAAATAAGTCTATCCAGAACTTTGAAAGGGGATGGAGAGAAGTCTTAAATTGGATAAAGATATAGTAATAAGAAAAGGACAAGAATAAAGCAAGATTGTATATAATACAAGGCAACTATGTAATAAGGCAATGTAACAAAGCAACAATGTAACAATGTAAGATGTAACAATGTGAGATTACCTTTTGAAGAGAAACTATGTATGAATCGAATGTAAATAAGCAGACTCAACTGGAAAAAAAGAAAAAAGCTTGGAAGCGAGGAAGGTTTTTTTGTTTTCATTTTAAACTTTAATAAAAATATTTCTAAAAAAAAAGAAAGAAAGGAATAGAACTTTATTAATCATAAATAACTTAAATCCCATTTTGGGTCTGTAAAGACCAACATTGGATTTAGCACAAAGAAAACCACTGACAACTTCCTATCCATTCATAACATCCAAAATCTGGAACATGAGGCACTTGCTGCACTTTACCTAATGGTTAGACCATCCAGGAGTGGATGTATGCTCCATAACTGGGGGTAGTGGTTTGAGTGTAAGGCCATTCCTGCACTACACTCTTATAGCGTGATGATTCCACTTTCAACATCCTATGGAATCCTGGGGTTTGCAATTTCAGGAGGGGCTGGCCAGCTCCTCCCGAAACTGCAAACCTCAGGATTCCATAGGATGTTGAAAGTGGAATAATCGCGCTATAAGAATGTAGTGCAGAATGGCCTAAGACTTACATCCTGAAGACCAGGGTTTGATTCCCTGTTTGGCCATGGAAACCCACTGGATGACCTTGGGTGTATCGCACACTCTCAGCCCCAGAATATCCTGTGATAGGCTTGCTTTAGGGTTGCTATAAGCTGGAAATGACTTGAAGGCACACAGCAACAAAATGAAGCGAGTGCCTCATGTACCAGATTTTGGATCTTATGAATAAGAATTCCCCACCCCATGGAATTTTCCTTCAGTTGCCAGATTTCTAGCATAGCAATAACTTAAAATATCGGTTGAGCCTTTAGAAACAGAGGTTAAGAATTCAAAGAAAAGGAGCAGTCAGGGTTACCAAGAGAATGTCAACACAGCAAATATAAGATCTCTAGTTTGGAAGAATTTTCAGCATCTCATTCTTTTCAGTACTAGAAATCTGGCAATGGAGGGAAAATTTTACAAGTGACAATGACCTCATTTGCCTTACCCCCGTGAAACCAACCTGGATTATTGAATCTAGGAAGCAGCAGTATCTGAAAATATCTTCAAGCAAAGGCACCTGCTGCTTTCCGTGCCATTGGAGCAGTGAATCCAGGAGCAACAGTATGGTTTGGCAGCGTAGATTGTTCCTTGAAAGTTCAGACTAAAAAACAAACACCCCCTCTGGTGTGGAAGCCAACAGCCATCAGGGTCTTCAACTAATAATTATTTATTATTTCCTGGAACACAGGGCAACACTTGACTCTTAAAAAGCATCATAATCTAAGTGCAATTGGCTCAGAATTGTCCTGGACTCTGAGGAGACTCAGGCCATTTCTGCACTACCCTGTTACAGTGCTATTATTCCACTTTCAACATCCTGTGAAATCCTAGGGTTTGCACTTTAGGGAGAAGCACTTAGAATTGTCAGCCAGAGATCTCTTTAGTCTCAGTAAACTACAAACCCCAGAATTCCATAGGATGTTGAAAGTGGAATAATAGTGCTATAACAGTGTAGTACAGAATGGTCTCAATTGCTTGTGACATTTTCTGTCTCAAACTGAAAGCAGCCCATTAAAACTCATGGTGTAGTGGAGCCACGGCTTGCAGGCTCAAAGCCTGGAGACATTTTGATTATCAGGGATGATGACATCAACAGACATCCACTCCCCAAAGGCTCCTGTTCCCTCTTAGTTTAGCTGTAATCCCCTCAGTAGCTGGAGGGAAATGCATTTTCCTAGCAACAAGGCACTCTTGCAGTCTATCCTTGTTGTGAACCAGTGTAGTTTGGCATGACTTCAACTTGAGTGAACAAGATCCATTAGCACAGGACCCACTCCTAATACTGATGAAACCTACTAGAAATGCTTCTGTGTTTTTTTTTTTAATAAAGATGAACAAAGCCAGATGCGTTATTGGGCCCTCCTTGCAGGCATTAATCAAAGAACTGGCAAAATGAGGGCCCTTATTTCAAAATTTACTTCTACTCTACTGATTATAAGAGCATGAATGTCCTAAAGCCACCAGATCTTGTCTGATCTAGGAAGCTCAGCAAGGTCATCTCTTGTTAGTACTTGGATGGGAGACTGTCAAAAGATACCAGGGGATGTAGCCTATATTTCAGAGGAACGTTTACTGAGTGTTTCTTGCTTAAGAAAAATAAAATTGTAGCATAGTAGAGTTGGAGGAGACTACAAGGACCATTGAGTCCAACACCTTGCCATGCAGAAATGTACCATCAAAGCATTCCTGACAGATGGCCACCCAATTTCTGTTTTAAAAGCTCCAAAGAAGAAGATTCCACCACACTCCAAGGCAGTGCATTTCCCTGTCAAACTGCTCTTACTGTCAGAAAGTTCTTCCTAATGTTTAGATGGAATCTCTTTTCCTGAAGTTTGAAGCTATTGCTCAGTGTCCTCGTCTCTGGAGTAGCAGAACAGAGACTTGCTCCATCCTCCATATGACATCCTTTCAAATATTTAAAACATAGCTATCATGTCACCTCTTAATCTTCTCTTCTCCAGGCTAAACTCGCGTGAGCAGCCTCCGGAGAGAGGCTCTCGTGTCCGGGGTCCTTCGGCTCTGCACGAGCTTCCTGCTCGCGCAAGAGCCCTGCCTCTTCCTTTCACAGTGCAGCCTGGGACCTTCCCAGGCTACACTGGACAGGAAGCACGACTGGGCTGGCTCCCGAGGCTCCGCACGCCAGGTAAGTGCGCACGGGGCCCCGGAATGATGCGCGCCTGCGCAGCATTTTCGGCTTCAAGCCGAAAATGAAAAAAAATGCATGCGCGGCCCACGTCAGGCCCTTGAGCGTAGCACAAATGTGAGTGCATCATGTGGACTGCTCCTCACATTTGCGTGATGCTCAAGGGGCCCTTTCTCATTGGAAATGCCATGCGAAAAGGGCCAAAGTGTGGTCCATGGCCTGCATGAACCCCTCCAGAACTAGTTTTGTGGCTTTCAGAGAACACCAGGGATCAGATCTTGCCCCCAAATCACTCTCTAGAAGGTGTAGAGGGCAGTTCCACCACATTCTGGGGCCCAGGAGAGGCCATTTTTGAAACAGGAAGTGACTTCTGCTCACTTCCTGTTTTGCCAAATGTCTGTCCTAAGCCTAATACACGACAAGAAGGCCCCAAAACATGGTGAAAATGGACATTTGGGAATGCAGTTGGGAATGTAGCCCTCTGAAGTCTCAAGGGGGGGCTGATACAGTCCTCTGCCTTTCCACAGTTGCCCAGCCTTATTCTAAAAGTTCATCTGAAAGTCCTTTTGTACCTCAGCTGGATTTAACAATGGCATTTTAATTCAGTTTCCTCTTGTCCTTCTCAAATTAATATGCACATCTCTAAGAATGATTCTATGGATCATTTATTTGACTTGCAGTGTGGAAAATGCCACCTTTTCTGGGATTAGCATGCATATGCCAAGTCCCTCAAAAGCATAAAAATACGAAGAGAAACGAAAGCTGGGTTAAAATACCAAAATTGCCAGGTTTTTTTCCCCATGAGGATTAGACTTTCCGTTCGGGACAATCTGTTCCTGCATGTCCGGCATACTGTGTCCTTTTCTGCAATGGCATTTACAGTGTATGGCATCAGGACAGTTTGGAAGCAGAAATGCACACTGCAATCGGTGATATAAACTTCATGGACACAATCCAGCCAGAGAATTATGAATATTTAAACCCAGCTCATTTCAGTACAGCTGCAAAGTTTAACTCTCTCTCACGAAAAAAATAGTATAATTTTTATTTGGCAAAACTGTACATGCAGAAGAACATGCCCAGTATTGTGGCCAAAAGCTCAGGGATATGCAGGAAGCAATTAAGAGGTCTTCCCACAACATGGTGCCCTCTGGATGTAGTGCTGGTGATGACCTATAAAGCCCTATATGACTTTATCTAAAAGGCTATCTAAAAGATTGTCACCAGAATCCTATACAACTTGTTACATCGTGCAACTTTACATATACCAAGCTACATATCAGAAGCGCAAAGAAATCCCTTTACTAACTTGCAAAGATAAGTAACCGGGCGCTGGCAACAGTACCTTATGTGCACCTGGACTGATACAATATGTATTGGGACCAATGCAATGCTTATTGGGACTGATGCAATGCACATCTTCTTGTGCATCGATCCCATTTTGTATTGGTCATTTTGCCTGCTCTGCAACATACTAATGCAACAGCAGTTCTCTACTGGATATGGATGTTATGCAACTGCCCAGCTTACTTCAATTGCTGCAAACTGAGTTCAGTGTGTAAAACCAGTTTATACTCAACTTATTCAGCAGGAAGGACAGAAGAGAAGGAGGACAGAACCTTGACCTTCCCAGCAGGCTCAGGCAAAAGTACACTGCTGCAGCCTCTCCTAGATTGTGTGTTCTTCCTCAATAACTTTCACTATTTTGACCATTTTCTGATGTTCTTTGGAGAAATGTTTCAGTTTTCATCTGTGAAATGTCAGAGGGTATGCAAGAGTCATGTGAAGCAGGTCAGGCTTAGAGACAATGACTGCTCCAACATTACGTCATGAGTTTTGTAACTTGATAAGGACTTGAAAACTTGATATCCCAAGTCTCAATCAAATCTGTGTTCTTGCTATCTGCTCCGAGCCGTTATCAGGCCAATGTCCTCCAGACTCCTTGAGAGAACTAGAGAGAAAATGGATGCTTGGATGTGTTTGTCCTAGCCTCTTTTTCTCTTGATGTCTCTATGTACGTTTCTGTGTTGAAAAAAAGAAAGTCTGAATCTGTTACTTCTCATTTCTTCCCAAAGATGTTATCAGTAGTGACAGTAACTAACACCCTTGTTGACAAGAGTGTTAACACAGGGCCTGAGGACAGAAAATGCATGTAAGTGGGGATGAGGTGGGGAAGCAGAAGACAGAAACAAGAAGTGTATTTTCTACAGAATTTATAAGCCTAAGTCAGGATCATTGCGGGGTGGGGTGGGGGGATGGCCAAAGGAGAAAGTGATATTCTGGAAAATGGTAGGTTTTGGCGTAGCCAATTATGCAGATAAAGTCTAAATTCATTGCTAGTCCCAAATAAACTGGCCTCAATTGAATTTGTCAGATCTGCCTAAGTACTGACCTACCATTCAACAGGTGATTCCATAGGTCTTCTCTAATTGGAACTAGCAATGGGATTTGGGCCATGGCTTTTTGTTATGGTGATTGCCTTGCTTCATTCATGGAATTGTGTAGGACATCCAGATAGCATTGTCTTTGACTTGGAATCCAATATTCCCTCAGCATAGCAGAAATATTTGGGTGCAGAGATACCTTATGTGAGCACTATGCAACCCCCATGCAGAATAGCAACATTGTGCACTGTATGTCAATGACTAAGTGCCTTTGCACCATGCACAATAGGTGATGCACAACTGCAACACAAAGTTTAGGATGCATAACTGCAATGTGCAGTATAGGATGCTCAACCACAATGCAAAGTATAGGATGTACTACCACAATACAATGTATGGGATGCAAAACAACAATGTCCAATGTGCAACTGCAACATGCAATGCACAATGTACAACTTATAAAGCCAGGAAACAGGTGAACATGCTCTCTGCACAACTCTGCTTCAAACACTGTCAGAAGAATATGTCCATTGGTGACTTCTTGGCCCTGAAAGTATAGTGTGACTTACGTATGCATGTGTCCCTAACAGCATGCCAGTCTGTGCTTGTCAGGAAATACTCAACATGAAAATGGGATGGTGAATCCACTCCAGATTGCACTCTGAACTTTAAAGGACCTACTCAAGCTGCTAAATCCTACCCCCAAAACATGTTTAATTCCCTCAATAGCTCCTTTAACTTCTGGACTAAATCTTTGGTATGGGAAACAGCAGCTATCCCAGTTGATCACTTGTGAACATAAAGGACATAAAGGATTCAGGTACTCAAAGGCAATTTAAGCTTTGTATCTGAAAACACTGGATTTTCATGACGAAGGAAAAATATTTGGCCACAGATAACATCATGAATTAGAACCTCTCTCCCCCAACCCACGCACCTCAGCTTGCATTGACAAACACAATAAGATTTCATCCTCACTTCCATCTCAAAACAAAATGAATCAGGTTTTGAATCAACTCAAAACCTGTCAGGAGGTAATGAACTGAAATCTGAAATAGTCTTGGTCGGGAGAGGAGCTCTGAATCATGATGTGAATCAATTCCTCTTCATTTCCTCCTACTGAGCATGAACTGAACTTGTGAAAAGTAACCCAGTCAGCTGCTCAATATGAATAGGGGGCAAGGCCAAAAAGACAGAGGAGGGCAGCTTTCTCATTTGGTGTGCAACAAATATTTATCAAAGCCAAATGAGTTTTTGCATGCATGTGATCAACAGTCACTTGTGTCTGGTTGATGTGAGTCTGAAGTTCATTTAGAGATGGCCATGTTAGGCAAAGCTGTGACAAGTTACTTTTTGGATTACAGTTCCTGGCCTTCTGCAGCCACCTTGGTTACCAGCCATTCTGAGTAGGGGATTCTGGGAGCTATCATCTTCCCAAAGCTCATATTTTAGGTGTGGTATCAGATCTCTCATTAAAGCGAAGCCCAAACTCTAACACTAACCATATTTTGCAGTAAGATTCCAAATCTATTCCCTACCAGGTCAGTTTAAAAGTCTGAGAAAGTGGATCAAGATATAAATGGGCATTAAGCTTTGTAAAGAATCTTCAAAGAGACAATGGTCCTTTCCGCACCTTACCTGGTTCTGAAGCCATTGCGCGGGGATCCAGTGAAAGCCTCTCCCTGGAGGGGAGCGCTTCTGTCATGCTCCCCTCTGCACCAGTTGCCTGCTGGACAGGAGGAAGTGCAATGGCTCCACCCCTCCCTTCTGCAGCACAGCACAGCAATTTCCCAGGCTGCACTGGGGAAGGAAGTGTAGCCATTGTGCTTCCCGATGTTCCCCATGAAGGTAAGTGCAAGAGGGAGGCAGGAGGACTGTGCAATCACATGTCATTGTCGAGAGAAACCTGACAACGATTTAATCTGCGATTGTGATAGGTTGCCGTGGGATCGCCACAAGATTGCGACATCATGCAGAACCGTCGTCATGATTCTGTGGTGATCCTGGGGCAATCCTGTGGCCATTGCAGGTTGGGGGTGGTGTGTGAGAGTCTCTCCCCCAAAGTTTTGAAGATCCGGCCCACTTATTCCACACTAGCCATTTTAACCTGAGCTGACCCTCAGGTTTGTTTGGAATTTAACAAGTCTTCTCCTTACACATTTGAAGACTGGGGACTCAACAAAGATGAGGCCATGTCAGGAGGTCCTGTTCCCCTTACGGATGTTGTTCCTGTCCTAGTCAGGTGTAATGCTAGAAGAAGGCTTGAGTAGTCTGAGAGTTATGTACTTGCAAAGCTTTACTGAAATGCAATACAATGTATCTGAAATGGAAAAGAAGTAGAATCTACATCTTAGATTTGTACTGTGCCTCCATCCAATCCAGTAGCAAGCAGAATTACTACCATACAAACCAAATATGTTCTTCTCAATCTTGCTAGCCTCGCCATAGTTAATCCAGAGCAAGAGGAACCTTTGGCACCATCATACAAAACACGGGCATAGAGCTGGAAGGAACCATAAGGGCCACTGAAGCAAATCTGCTGCCATACTGGAAAACACAACTAAATAAATATTCCTGAAAGATGTCCATCCAACCTTTCCAAAGATAGGCCACCATCTTCCAAGGCAGACTATTCTACTATTGAACAGTAAAGAAGTTTTTCTTAATGTTTAGGTAGAATCTCTTTTCTCGTAATTTGAATCCATTGGTTCACGTCCCAGTCTCTATTGCAGCAGAAAACAAGCTTGCCCTGTCTTCTATATGATACCACTTCAGATATTTCAAGAGACCTACCATGTCACATGTCTTCTCTTCTCTATAGCAGAGCTATGATTGCCTGAGGTAGACCATTAAAATGTGTGGGGACTGAAAACCTATTGTGTCTAGTATCCTCCCCCCTCCCCATATTGGTCCACAAGAAGCTTCCTGGAAAGCCCACGAGCAAGACACAAAGACAATAACACATCTTTGTTGTTTGCCCTGTGACATGGCCTCTCATTCAGTATGGTACCCCAAGCTTCACAAAACAGAAAAGCTCCCACAAAATGATAGATTCCTCTTTTTTATATATAAAGAGATATATGCTCCTCTTACTTCTCACCTCACAGCCCCTCTTTTCTCGTCCTGACTCCTTAAATCCTTCTAGTCTCAATGACAGTGGTAATTAGTGGGTGAGTGTGCTGTTCTATGCAACTTCTCTCTACCATTATTCTCTCTGACATTAATAACGTTCTCTAGTTGATGCCTTTAAGATTCTGATGGTATTTATTGTCATTTGATAAAGCAGTTGACAGAAAGCATTATTTTCCCATTCAAATTGCTCAGGGGAATCTGTCTGAAAGGGCACTGCGTTTGCTACATACTGATGTACTCAATCAGGCAGAATTAGATGAGATCAGACTGAAAGTAGTTATATTATGCTTCTCCCTTACGAAAAATTCCAAAGGGAGGCTTCCTGGAAGCAAGAAAGAGGGGCCAGCCATAACTCATTGAAATATCAAGGTCAGGTCTGGAAGATTATAGCTGGAGCCCCAAAGTCATTGCTCTGTTGGCAACTGGCACCAAAGTGGCTTTGTGTCCTATTTTACAGACAGTCCTCTTTTGGATGGACTGTAAACTTATCAACCTCTACATGAAGATGTCTTCTGTTGAAGGCCAGTTCAATCCACATCTGCTTAGAGATTAAGAACTCTAAGAAGGGATAGTAAGGGCCTTGAAGCTGTCCATCAGCCATCAGTAAATAATAGTGCTATCAGGTTAAACAAGCACACAAATCACCAAGACACAATCTCCCCACCCCACGGTAAGATATATTGTATTTCTAGTTGACTTATTGTTTCTAAATAGGCATATATATCCATATAAATCAGCATATGAAGATTTTATGTACATCTGCAATCCTTTTTGTTTGTTTTTTTAAAAAGTGATGCACAAGGCCATTCTGGCTGCTATTTGGGTTCATACCATATGTGTGTGTTTTTTTTCACATGAAGATCAGAGGCAGAGATCAGAGCATTTCTGTAGTAATGCCCATACTAGCCAGCATAACACAGAAAGGAGGCTTTTGGTATATGTGGAAAGGAGCCTCCAAATTATTCAAAAGCAAGAAAATAAGCAAAAGCCAGCCCTACTTAGAATTATTTGACCTGGTCACTGGCTTACATGAGAAGTTTTTTTCCCCCTTCCATTTTCTCTAGATTGTTGTTGTTCATTGCCATCAGAATGCTAGAATGCTACTGTGGTGTAGTGGTTTAAGCATTGGACTATGATTCTGGAGTCTAGGGTTCAAATCCTTGCTTAGCCATGGAAACCCACTGGATGACCTTGAGCAACTCACATTCTCAGTCTCAGAGGAAGACAAAGACAAGCCCCCTCTGAACAAATGTTGCCAAGAAGATCCCATGATAGGTTCATGTTAGGGTCACTATAAATCAAAAATGACTTGAAGGCACACTATTATTATTATTACTACTGCTACTACTACTACTGGAATACTATGTCCAGTTCTGGACACCACAGTTCAGGAAGGATATTGACAAGCTGGGCCGTGTCCAGAGGTGGGAAACCAAAATGGTAAAGGTCTGGAAGCCATGCCCTATGAGGAGAGGTTTAGAGAGCTAGGTATGTTTAGCCTGACAAAAAGGTTAGGAGGAGACATGATAGGCATGTTTAAATATTTGAAGGGATGTCATGTTGAAGATGGAGCAAGCTTGTTTTTTGCTGCTCTAGAAACTAGGACACAGAGCAATGGATTCAAACTACAGGAAAAGAGATTTCACCTAAACATCAGGAAGAACTTCCTAACAGTCAGAGTCATTCAATAGTGAGAATATGCTGCCTCAGAGTGTGATGGAGTTACTTTCTTTGGAGGTTTTTAAGCAGAGGCTGGATGGCTATTCACTAGGGGTGCTTTGAGTGTTTGTTCCTGCATGGCAGGGGGTTGGACTCGATGGCCATTGTGGTCTCTTCCAACTCTACGTTTCTATGATTCTATTCTATGATTTATGGCAACTCTGTGAATCAGAATCACCCTGTTATCAACAGCCCTCCTCAGGTTTTGCAGACTTAGGGCTTCCTTGACTGAGTCTTTACAAACTGATAGCAAAACAGTTGTAGGAGAGTTCTGCCAAAAGCATCTGGTGCACATCAGCATGGGTCTCTTCAACTTGATTCAAGACCAAACATGGTGGGACAACAGGCACACGTCAATTCCTCATTGTGAACAGAGCTCTTAGGCCATTTCTGCATGGAACTGTTATAGCGCGATGATTCCACTTTCAACATCCTATGGAATCCTGGGGTTTGCAGTTTCGGGAGGGGCCGGCCGAATTCCATAGGATGTTGAAAGTGGAATCATAGGATGTTCCATAGGATGTTGAAAGTGGAATTCCATAGGATGTTGAAAGTGGAATCATAGCGCTATAACAGTCCCTTGTGGAAATGGCCTTGGTCCAGAAATATTGGTTACTGCCCTGCATTTTGACAGAATGATGAGATACAAATGCTCAAAATAAATGTTAAGAACAGTGTTAAGAGGAAAGGATATGCCAAGTGGTGGTATTATTGTGCACCCCTTGTTACATTTGTCATAACATGCCTAGTCAGTTTCAAAAGCTCTTTGGAAAGGATCCCAAATAGCATCATAAAATGGTGTGACAACATGGCACCAAGCAGACAGATAGTTTCTTAAACAGAATCTTCTCTCTGACATTCTCCCAAAGCTGTTTAAGCAAGAGACTGATGGCACCATCTACTTTGCAAGGAGTTGAATCTTAGAATTCTCCAGGCCTCTTGACACTTCTACCTTACTGGGCAAGGACCACTTGGGACCAGGTTGCTAGAAAAAGTGCTTCCTACCACATGTTTGAATGTCTATAATAATAAACAAGAATATCTGAATGTCTGTAGCAGCCATAATTTGTTGGGACTTTATGCTAGATTCTTCAAAATGTGACAGAGTGTTTTCGGTTGTCATTCAAGTTGCATTGCTGAATTTCAAGTCAAAATTTCAAAGCGGTGGGGGGAGATCTACTGAAAGTGAAGTGGGCAGTCATAACTTACCGTATCTTGAAATGTCAGTAGATGCCCCACAATTTGACAAGGGAGTTTTCAGTTGCTGCCCAAATTGTCAGTTTCAAGTCAGACTTTGAAATGATGGGCTTCCTAGAAGCAAAAAAAAAAAAAGAAAAAAAAAGGAGGTTGCCATATTCATTGGAAAAATATATTTAATGGAAAGGAAAGGGTTGTCTGAGGCATTGCTGCTAAAATCTCTGAGGCAAGAAAAAAAAGCAGGGAAATGGGAGAAAGCTACAACACTTCTGGCAAGATTCCTATGGTTTAAAAAAGGGTGGAAAAATTGAAGGGGGTTCTCTGAGGTTCTACTGGTAAAAATCTTGAGGTAAAAAGGAGGAGCAGGAAAAGCAGAGGACCCCATGAATCCCTGTTGGGGTGTTAGGTACAGACACAGGCAACAATGGGAAAAAACATTCAGCTAGCAAGAACATAAGAAGAGCTCTGCTGGGTCAGACCAGAAGGCAATCTAGTCCAGCATTCTCTTCACAGACAGGTCAGTCAGCTGTCTATAGTGTTACCCTGTTCTCTGGGGGTCCCAGGAGGGGCGCCCAAATAACCAAGCACAAAGCTGGGGGAATTAACTGGAGCACTCTCTTAAGCTAGCAAGAGGCAGGGTAACTTAGCAGGGATCTTGTAACCCAATGTCTATGGGGTCAGGTCAGTCAAGCAGTCAGACAGGTTTAAAATAGCAAAAATGATATCTTTATTAAAAGACAAACAACAGAAAAGACACCACAAGCACACAGCTAACTAGGAATTAGAAATAAGAGTTTTCGGGGGAAATGGGTGATACGACACCTTTTCTTGTAGTCCTGAAGAAACTGGAGAAGGTCGGGAAGAAACTCAGCATAGAGGCCGAGGGGAGCTCTCTGGACAAAACGGCAGCAAGGCTGGATGGAACTTAGGAGCGATCCGAGGTGGTCTCGGAATCGGGGTGTTTTTATAGGGTGAATTGTGCCTACAGGCCATGCCATACTCGGTGAGAACAATGCGAGTTTGGAGCGGGACAAAGCTTTGGCAAAGGTCAAGTTTAACATGATGGGCTTAGCGCAGGTTTAACAATAGTATAGCCAGTATGCAAATAGCTTGGCATTGTCAGACTATTGGCTCAGGGCCGGGTGCCTTTGTTTAGAGTCGCACTTAAGCAAGAAGTGTCTGCATGAGAGGTCCCTGAAGCAATGGAGGGGCTTTGTTCTGCCTGCTTAGGTGGAGAATGGAATGAACAACACTTACTGGCCGCGCCTGTTTACGTGCTTGTCCGGAGGCCTCGCAAACATGTGGAGTGGGGTGGCAGAGGAGGGCCGAATGAATTTGATATCAAAAGAGATATCTAGCGCTATCACCGGGTAGGCCTGAACTGTAGTAACAATAGGAAGTCCATACTGAAGATAACAACATCTGCCCTCCCATATCCTCTTGTTCCCTAGCAACTGATACAAAAAGCATACTGCCTGTAATAATGGAAATAAACTGTGACTAATAAAAATGGATGATGCTATATGCGGGAATTCCTCCTTTGATCATACCTTTACAAAAGTCTATGCTAAGATATGTGTAGTTTTTTTTTTTTTTTTTTGAAACTATGAGAACTCTGTTGTATGGAACTTTTTACCACCATAGCTCAGTGTTCCTTGGTTAACCAACGTCTCTGTTGACAGTTCCCTGGGGATACTTTGAAGCCTCATTGGTTATAAGCATAGACATGAGATGGCCACCAGAACTAGAGTTGTTAGGAGCTACAAAATAAAACTGGTTTTTAAAAGTGTCATGTACCCAACTGTTGGAATTGACAAGATTTACAACCCTGTTTATTATGGGGTTAATTGGTGTTATAGAGGACCTTCACCTGCTTTCTATTATTGGCAGCAGGTGTAAAGGCTCTATAAGAGCAGCATTGTTTTAGTGGACGTTTACTTCCACTTCTTGATTTGCTGTTGCTGCAGTTTGTTGTATCCTGCTTCACTGTGGTATTGTATTTTGATATATTTTGTATTTTAACATGGCAAACCTGCTCAAGTTCTCTTTTAACTTTTGTATATTAAGAATTTATATGTTATGCTTATTTTTAACTAGAATATATAAAAGACCATATCTCTTATCTTAATTTGTCTTTTGAATTCCCTTTGATTTACTACACCAACAACTTGCGATTCACGATCTCCATTCTGAGACAGATAGTAGTGCTTATTTGTAGCAAAGCAAGCAATACAGCACACTTCTTCCGAAGTGGCTGAGACCAAAGCATACATAGAATTCACAGACAAAAAGGATATTTTGCTCAGGATGGCTTGTAAATGCTCAGTGATGTCTCTAAGTGGCTTTTACCTCAGGACAAATTTCCTGAGCCTCCAACCTCAGCCAAATCTAGTCACAGCCAGATCCAGCTACTAGACACAGCCTTTCTCTGACATTAATCTCCTCCTTCTGTATTTCAGGCCGCTTGGACATTTTAGTTCTGTTTTTTTGTGTGTCCACCATCAATTTGTCAGTGATGTTGGTAGCCTCAGGAATTCCACCCTTTTTTAATTTCCTGGGGCACCTTCCAAAAGAAAGTGTTGATTTTTGATCTGACTGCAAGCTTTGCTTTTTAGGGTTTTCTCATTTCCACACACACCTTAAAGCAGAGCTTTCCAGACTGTCGCCATTTCTGCACTACACTCTTATAGCGTGATTATTTCACTTTCAACAACCTATGGGATCCTGGGGTTTGCAGTTTAGGGAGGGGCTGGCCGGCACTTCCCTAAACTGCAAACTCCAGGATCCCATAGGATGTTGAAAGTGGAATAATCGCACTAGAAGAGTGAAGTGCAGAAAATGTCTCTGTGTTGTGACATGTTAGTGTGTCGGCTGCAATGTGTTGGTGTGTCGTGCAAATGTAATGGGTGGAGGGGCTGCCTCTCCCACCTCTGTAGCAGGTCAGGTCCACGTGGAGGGGCTGCCTCTCCTGCCACCACTGCTACCCTGGGCCAAGGAAGACCCCAGTGAGGGTGGTGGTGGCAGACCAGACTTGGGTGGAGGTGGTACCTTCACTTACTGAATTACTTACTGAATTACTGCGTCGTGAAATGATGCACATCTAAAAAGTGTGTCACCAACATTGAAAGTTTGGAAAGCTCTGCCTTAGAGGTTCTCTTCCCAACCAGTTATCAGATTTCTGAGTCACCTCAATTTCTCTGTCTCTCCCTCTCCCCTCCTTCCCTCTCCCTCTCAACTCAGTCCTCAACCTCTCTTGAAACTGCAATCCTAACACCACTTAGAATAATGAGAATTTATCTACAGGCTTCCATAAGGTCAAGCACTGCTCTTCAGCAAACACTGATGATTGACACCACTGCATGAAGCTCTTATTCCTGGAGAGAGATAATCCTGTCCTTTTTACAAACAACAACCACAAGCCACAAACTTCATGTCATTTTTTTGTTGACGTTTTGCATTGCTATCAGAAAATATTCCTTTAAAAGCAACACCGAGGGATACAGCCGGACAGATAATAACATTCTTAAGCTTTGCCACATGCTAACAAAGTAAGGACTGAGATAAGGACTGAAAAGGATTAGATGCACAAATGACATTTATGTCACATAAGGCAGAATACAAATGACAATGGTTATTGATTCTTCAGTCTCTGGGGAGTAAGTGCCTCTGCCAGCTGGAGTCATGAAACCAGGCCCTCTTCCTAAAGACACCACACACTGCAATTACACAGATGCCTGGGAGTGTAAACCTTCCTCCAGAGCCAGCAAGATGATACCCAAGACGTCAGACACACCACTGATTCCACAAACAGCAGCGGTTACAGAGATCTCAGTTTGCAGCTAGCAAACCCATCTCTTATAGATTTATGTAAACTTGGATCTGTAGCAGCTAATTAGAGCAAGTGTGTGGCAGGAGCAATAAGTAAAGGAAACCTTTGTACGTTTTCATAATGATTTTACACTGTTTTTATATTTACATTTATATTGTAAATGTTTTTAACGTTTCTGGAAGCCGCCTTGGGACCCACTCTGGGAGAAAGGTGGCATATAAATACAATGAACAGGTTAATAAATAAAAATGTAAAAATCTTCTTTTAACACCCTCCAGCAGCATTTCTTGATTATTTTTTTTTTCACTATTAACTATTCACCTGCCCCCCCATCACCAACTGTCAAAACCAGCTTCTAGGGTTGCCAGGTAAAGTATGGGCAACTGACCCTTTCATGGTTTGATAAAGAGGAAACTTCAAACAAGTAACACTTCCCTAAATACTCTGAAGGCACAGCTCATGTCTGATCTTGGAAGTTAAGCAGGGTCAGCCTTGGTTAGTATTTGGATGGGACACTGACAAGAAATACCAGGTGCTGTTGGCTATATTTTGGAGGACAGAACTAGCAAAAGCGCCTCTAATTATTCTTTGTGTAAGAAAACCCTGTGAAATTTGTGAAGTCACCATAAGTTCAACAGGCAACTTGAAGGCACACAACACCTGCTGAAATCCTCTTCTGCATAGCCCTTAAAGAACAGAAGCCCTGTCCCTTATTTGACCTGGCAATCCTAACTCCTGTCTTACCATTTAAGAGATCAGAGAACCAAAATAGCAATGACAACAACAACCCCAACACCTCTACCGAAACCATAACTAAATACAGATGAAATATAAAATGAAAACCCTTAAATCTTCTTTTACAAACAAATGGTGCATAGAATCATAGAGTTGGAATAGCCTCACTGGCACAAGCAATTCCTGCTGAAATTCTCTTTTCTATAGCAACTAACACAATTAATGGCACACGAGCCCTCTCCAGTCTTCACTCTGGCAGCCCTAAGACAAAAGGACGCCTCGCACAGTGCAGCATCCAATTATGAAATTTGCTTCCACGAGATGCATGAAGAGGCATCACTGCTGTACAGGGCATTTAGGCAAAAAGCAGTGTCAAAAAGGCTACTGATATCTTCTAGTCATAGTGACTATATATATCACCTGCAGAGTCAGAAACAATATGCTTCTGAATACCACGTTTGAGGAATATAAGCAGGGAAGTATGGTTGTGCTCTCATTTGGCTTGTGGGCTTCCCATAGGCATCTGGCTGGGTGTTTCAAGAACAGAATGCTGGATTAGATGGGCCTTTGGGCTAACCCAGCATGCTTGAAAACATGGATGCTTGCACCTGTCATCCTATCCAAGCTACCACCCAGTATCAAAAGAATACTGAAATGATATGGGGGTGAACAGACACCATGCATAAAAGGAAGAGCTTTGCCAAGACTTCAGTAGCTGATCAGCCACATATTTGAGATGCTGGAGTGTCTGGCTTATGTCTCAACAGTCCCTGACAATGCTCTCCTGGTGTGATAAAAAATTATGCATACAGGTTCTAATAGAGATAGAAACTTCAGGGAGCTACTCTACCTAACTCTTATTTCGAATGCCAGGGCTGGTAGTGGTGTGATTTATGTTTATTAAGTGTGTGCCACAGACTTAATTTCTTTAAGTTAAAATTTGATGAAGCAGAAATACCAAACAAATTGTTATGTCAGCACGTTCTTCTCTTCCATCACCACCTCCACTTATTTAATGCCTTCTTTCATTAAAAGACATTTTCAATGCAAAGTAATAAATTGAAGACAAAGAAAGGAAAGGAAAATCAATACTATCAATCTATGACTTGCCCCCTGTGCCCAGGATTCTGAGGCTATGCCAGCATATGTAATTTTAGGAAAGTCATGGAAGGAGATATTCAGTACCCCCTCACACAATTCCATCTCTCTGTGGAGGGCAGTGTTACCTCAAAATGTGGGTGACTCAGGGATCCACCCACAATGCCAGAGCCTCCGTGAAACAGTGGGGAATATTAGCTCAAAGAGGGGGCCTGCAAGAGGGGAGGAACCATAAGAGATCTTTTATACCTGTGTATATTGATATTAATGCAGGCAAGAACCAGCTGGAGATCTGAATGTAAGCTTGTTTGTTTTATTGTGGGAGTTAAAAATCATACACACAAGCTCCAAGCAGTCTCACAATCACACAAGGGTAACTGAAGGAAAAGGGAGGAAAGGTTTGATTAGTGAGAGTTTAGGAAGAAATGAGTGATATTTACCAATCCAGAAAAGAAGAGACAAGACAATGTGGCTAGACTAGGAGTCCAAAGGTAGTACAAATCAGGAACTGGAGCAGCAGAGTCAGTACGCTAAAAGTACAATAAGTTATCTGGCAAAAAGTCGGGGTTTAAATACTCTTTTTCCGCCCTGATGCGGAAGATGTTAATAGCTCTCTGGCAGAGTAGACAATGGGATCAGAGTGAGCTAATGACCTTAGCATTAGGTGACAAAGGGACAGATGGGAATCATGATAGCTCCTTGATTGCTGAACAGGTGAGGGGACAAAGGAGTTTCTGCTGGACCAAAGGAGAAGGTTGGAGATAATCAATCCTTCCATGGAAACAATTTCGGGGTGCTATTGTTTCTAGAGGTCAAGTCATTACGGGACATCTGCAAGTTCATTACCCAGGGCTTCCCTGACTATGACCTAGCCATGCCCTGAAGTCTCGTTTTGACCTAGTTTTGCAATGCATTTGTGCAGCCAGTTCCTTTTTGCTGGAAAGCTCTCAGTCATAGCAGGATATAATTTATATTTCATACCAATTAAATATTTTGCCAATTAGAACCACATCATGGAGAAGGGGTCTATGGCTTGGTAACAGCAGCATCTCAGCAGTGGAGCATTCTCTCACGACCATCTACTGGCCAGTGGGAGGCAGGAGAAGGAAGGCACATGTGCCCACGCAAAAGGCAAGGGAATGGGGAGGGAGGCGTGCTCATATTTTCTCCACACAGGGCTTGTTCCTCCCATTCACTTCCTTTTGTCCCAGTGCAGAGAAGGAAGCCACACGTGCCCAAGATTTGGGGTGTTATTCAAGCTTTTTTTACTTTTATGAGGGTTCTGTGCCCTGAACCCTCATGAAAGTTGAGGGCCGCTGTAAATGCAGGAGTTCAGATGGCTTGCAATATATTTAAGGCCACACAAACTACAAAAACATGAATAAAAAATGCAAATATAAAAGTTACTTAAGAGACAATTAATTTATAAATTTAAAACCATTAAAAAATCATTAAATACTATATACAAACCACAAAATAGCACAACACATCATTAAAAGCCTATCCCAGTCAGTTTCTAAAAACCTGATGGCATAAGATATTTTGACATGCTAGCAAAGAGGAGGCCAGACTTAGCCTCCTTAGGAAGGGAGTTCCAAAGTTTGGGAGCAAGCACTGAGGAAGCCCTTTCCCTTGTTCCCACCAAATAAGCCTCTCTTGAAGATCTTAGAGCTCAGATGGGTCTCATAAACTACACATCCCAGGATTCCAGAGGATACAGCCATGTCAATCAGTGCAATCATTGTGCTATAATTATCCAGTGAGAAAAAGTCCAAGCAATAGGTCTGAGGGGTGATAATAGAGGAACATGGCTACCTTTTGGTGTTTCAAGCACCTGGCTGCCATAATTCATTTGAAAAGCTGAGAAATGCTGACACAGGACAGCTCAAAATCTGTAAGTGAGATGGGCCCATGAGGAAAACCATATGCAATCATTGCCTGCAGATCATGAGAAAATAGCTGGGTATGGGAACTTTAGCATTGTTCACCTGGAATACTCATCATCCCTAGAGAATCAATTTGTGGGAGGAAGACAACTAACAATGTTTTTCACTATACCTGAAGCAATTTGATTGTGTCCCTGACTCTGCCTAGACAGATGTTAGAGGAATGTGACATTATTTTTCCATGGCAGGCAGTTGTGGAGGCAGATGTAAGGACACATTTCTGTTAGAAACAAGCCTTATACCCTCTCCAGATAAGCTTGACTATGTTAATCTGACGGTGACAGGTGACAACAACATGGATTCAACATTCATACCAACTCATGGACAGAAGTGGGACATATCTCATCACCCCCAAAATGGTAGGGGACAGTGCCCTCCAATCTGGTCCATAAGCTCTCCATGTGCTGCACCATAGGAGACAGACAGTAATCATCTACTAGTTTGACTTACAGTCTGAAAAAGTTATTTTGAATACCCGAAGCTGACAGTAATGTCCCACTAAGGCAGAGGGGGACAACCCAGGGACCTCCAAATGCTTTGTTGCTTTTGTTGGGACCCAGTGATGTGGAAAGCGATGCAGAGCTGAGGGACCTCTCAAACCTGAACCCAGACCTGTCTTCCTAAACATAAAAAAAGAAAATGAATCTTCCTACGAGAACTCCATACAAGCAGAACAGCTTATTGCTTAAATTGTAGGTCAAAACAAAACACAGGTAATAAAACATTGAACTGTCTTTCAGATGTTCTTCCACATAAATGTGTGGATAGATTTGTCTCAATTTTTCTTCTTGAAGAACAAATGGAACAATGCTTTCTTGATATTGACCTCTTTCTATTTGCTAAGGAAGAATTTAATTCTCTGTTGATCTGACCAAAGGTCAAAACTAAAATTCCATCTTTGTGGGTTCATGTTCCATTAGGAATTAGGGCTGTTGACTCATTTTTAATTGGCCCATTATCAAGATAATGCTGTATTACTAAATTTTGATATGTAGGGAAAAACACCCTAGGATTTCCATTTATGGGGCATGAAAGCTGGATTGCGAAAAAACTTGGTAGGGGAAAAAAAAATTAAACATTTGATATGTGGTGCTGGAGAAGGGTTCCACAGATACCATGGACTGCTAAAAAGACAAAGGAATGAGTCTTAGACCAAATCAAGCCTGAACTTTCACTAGAGGCAAAGGTGACTAAACTGAGGCTTTTGTACTTTGGGCATATCATGAAATGACGAGACTTATTGCAAGAGATGATTACACTTGGGTCATTTCCACACTGGGCTGTTATAGCGCTATTATTCCACTTTCAACATCCCTATGGAATCCTGGGGTTTGCAGTTTCAGGAGAGGCCAGCTGGCCCCTCCTGAAGCTGCAAACCTCAGGATTCCATAGGATGTTGAAAGTGGAATAATAGTGCTATAACAGCCCAGTGCAGAAATGGCTTATGTAATGTGAAAGGCAGTAGCAAAAGTTAGCACTACAGCAGGATTGATTAGATCGATGCAATTGTGGCTCTGAATTTGCAAGGCCTGAGTAGATCAGTTGGTGGCTGTGGATCATTCATAGGGTCTCCATATGTCAAAGTCAACTTGTCAGCAAATAACAGCAGCAGCAGCAGCAGCAGCAGCAACAACAACAACAACAACAACAACAACAACAACAACATAGGTTGCTAGAAGTTGGAATTGACTTGAAAGTACATAGCAACAACATTTGTCAAAACTTTCCAGACAACCCTCTCCAGCAGCCTTCCCCAACAGTCCCCTCCATCCAGGTAGAGATTATGGGAACACATGGATGGGTCAAGTTGGAGAAAGCTGCCCTACAGGTTCTACGAACTATAAAAATCTATCAAGATGTTGGAAGAAGTCAAATGTTGTTGGGTAATTGCTGCAAGAAAGGGCAAAGGACTTTAAAAAAACATTACCTCTCATTTTGTAAAGCAGGGGTGGGAATAATTTGGCTCTCTGGATTTTGTTCAATTACAACTTCCAGCCAGCATAGTCAATGAAGGGGAATGCTGGGAGTTGCAGTCCAATAACATCAGGAGAGCTATGTAAGTCAGATTCCTGTTGTAGATTTTTTATAGATGGATGAGACAGATAGCTTAGAACTGAGGTAAAGGAATATTTACAGCAGCTTCATAAGCAAAGAGAAAAACAGCCCCGAAAGGGAGAATGAGATAGGATTTAAGGGGAACCAGGGAGGATATAAGAAGTAGCAGAAAGTGGAGGAAGCAGGTGTGATCCCTATGGGACTTTGAAGGGTGTGTGTGTGTGCGTGTGTGGCAGAAACCATGTCTGCATTGGCCTGAGGATATTTGTTGTTTACGGCTGATCAGTAAATATGGAAGGAGACGATCCAATTAGTTTCAATGCATGCAGACACTTCCATACCCAAGCTGCTGCTGAAACTGAAGCTTTCTGCTGTTCTTACTAATGAGCTGTTATGTGAATACAGCCTTCACAAGGGTGCAGCTATGTGGGCAGGGGGGCAGTGGCAAAATGAAGACATTGCCTTCTTATAAAAGAATTCTGCCCCCGCTACGAAATTTTATTCCAGTTCCCAAATGTCTAGCTTTACAGACAATGTGACATTGAGAATCATTCACTCATATCTAGAACTCTGCCCATTCATAGCCATGTTTAAATATTTGAAAGAGTGTCATATGGAAGATGGTGCAAGTTTGTTGTTTGCTAGTCCAGAAAACATTAAGAACTTCCTGATGATAAGAGCAGTTCAACAGTGGAATATGCTGCCTCAGAATGTGGCTGAGTCTCCTTTTTTGGATGTTTTTAAAAGAGAGGCTGGATGGCCATCTTTTGGGAGTGCTTTGACTGCACGGCAGGGGATTGGACTGGATGACTTTTGTGGTCTCTTCCTACATCTATGATTCTTTCTTCACATGTCCTTGGTAATTTGCTTGCCTTTTTTCTTTGGCTACTAAGAATTTGATACAAAATATCAATTAGTTAATTGCTTGATTGACTGTTTCTATAGTGGCCACTCCACATTCACAGGGGTTTGAGGCACAGAAACCTTGCAAAAAAGGAAAAAAAACAAAAATAACTCCCCCTTATGATCCCCTCCCATTCCCCTCCAGAGCTTCCTCACTCTCATTCCCTTGCCTCTGGCCCCAGAGGGAAGAAAAAAGACAAAGTAAAGGGATTACCAGTACTTCCCCCTTGGATGATAAGAGTGGAACATTGAGTCCTGATGTTCTAGCTACTTCTGGTTGCCATCTTGAGAAAGGTGATTCCTCTCAGAGGAGAGGGGTAGGAGCAAAGAGAGCACCTGACCAATCAGTGGCCGTTTGCAGCAGAATGTACAGCCACATGGGACAGAAGACACACTTCCAGCAACTGGGGGGACTTTGCTCATCCAAAAAGTAAAAACCATCCATTTTAAACACAAGCCTTGCAGGCCTGGGGTAAGGAATGCAAGGAAATGGGAAGAGGAGAATGGGTGGGGGAAGGCAAGTATATGTCCTATGAATAATCAAATTTATGATTAATGTGGAGGGAGGACCATACAATGTGTCTGGTGAGAGGGAGAAGATCAGAGCAGGTGAAAATGAAAGTGTCAAGAAGTGTTTTGGGAACTTGAAGTATCTAAGATAAGTGGCAGGAAGTATGTTCCTGCCCCAAGGATGGAAAGAACACACTAGCTAGAAGACACTGAAGCAGTTTGCTTTTGGCTGAGCCCACTGCAAAAGGGAAGATTCTGAACCCTCCTGTCTTCTCCTCCCTGCTGAGTTAACTGAGTGCATATTAGTTTGCAGCAATTGAAGCAAGCTGTGGACAAATGGGGAAAATGGGAGAAGGAGAGAGAAACTGGGGCATTTTAAAAGCAGCTGGAAAAGTGGGACAACAGAGGATTAATCAGGGCTGTCCCTTCCAAATTGGGACAATTGGAGTGTATGGAGGGCAGGAGGTCATTGTGCAAAGGATGTGCTGGATGCCTCTGTCCGCTGCCATCACAACAATAATGAAAATGCCTATGAAGGCATGAAAGTACATATGAAGGTATGATGTGACATTATGCCTGTGTGTTACCCCAAAACATGGGTGACTCAGGAGTCTGCCCATGATTCCAGTACTCCATGTGACAGAGGGGAATTAATTAGCTCAAAATTAGGAGGTCTGCAAGAGGGAGGGTAAGTTAATGAGATCTTTCCACCAGTGTTTATGGGGTTTTGAGAAAGAACCAGCCAGAGAATCAAAATGTAGACCAAAAATGTGTTTTATTGGCAAAGATTCACACATGCACAGAAAAGATCCAAACACTCATGCACTCACACAAGGACTAACCAAAGGTAAAGGAAAGAAAGTGGTGGACAGAGGAATTTTTGAGTTTGGGTGAAAATTACTGAGAGACTGCAAGAGACTGCGCTGAACCACGCAAAACAGAGGGTTTTTATACGCAAGAACTACCCTGCGAATGTGGGTGTGAATCACTCTCTCAGTTGCGTGGACAACTGGAGTTGCAACACAAACAATAAAGTCCAGACAGTGTTAATGGTCTCACTGTTTAGGTAACAAAAGGGTAATGGCTGTTGTAATAGCTCTGTATTGTGGAGAGGGTGGGAAGACAAAGCAGGAAAACATTCAAGTGTGAATAACAGGGTTAAAACAATCACAGTTTGGTGAGAACTTCCTTTTTCTGCACAGAGATGCCCAGCTTTAGCATAAAGCTATTGTCTCCAGGGTTGCCTTGTAATCTGCCTGACGATGACTAGATTGACCATATCAATCTAGAGGGGTGTGCGGGGTCGTAACATAAGTCGCTAAGTGGACTAACAGGTTAGTATTTTGACTGCCAGGAATAGCTAGATATGCTTGTCAGTTTTCCTGCATCATGTGGCAAAATTGCCATGTTTGGATATTAGTCACTTTGCTTTTGGTGGATCATTGGTGCCAGTTGCTAGTCTTCCTCTGGCAGCAAAATATACTGGAGCATCCCTGGGAAACCACCGTACCATCACCACTGCAAGGTAGACCTGAGATAGAATTATTTTTCACTGTACCAGCAATAGAAATGGTTGAAGACCAAACTGGTTGTATGTAGCTTGGCTTTTTGTTGACCTCGACTTCTAACAATCAAATATTCCTACAGAAAAGCACCTAGAAGTTCCAGATAATTATAATTGTTCTGTTCCAAACTATGAGCTCCCAAAGAACACAAATTTATCAAAAATTTTCCTGACCTGCATGACATGTGGTTAAATAATTCATTTAGCTAATTTATTATTACAATCAGATGAGATGGTAGATTAGATTTACTTGAGATTTACCAGCCATCTCTTCTGAAATTTGAACATGGTCTTTTCTTTTACATTTCCAATACTGCTAATAAAACCATTTTCAGCTCAGTACTGCAATGGAAATTTATCCTGAACAGCAGAAGCCCTGCAGAACTGGTGCATGATAATCAATGTGACTGACAAGTGTGACAATTGGCATCTCAGGAACTGTGATTAATCCTTTCTCACACCCTGTTTTTCCACCTATGACAGCTAGAAAGATCACCATTCATGGTGTCTAAAATGTTGATATTTTCTTGGATGGTTTCCTTGTTTCTGGGCCATGATTAAAAACTTGTGACATACCTTTAAATCCTACTCCCTCCTGGAAATTTCCCTCTAGATGTTATAACGGCCTATACATCAAAATACCCAAATCCAAAAAGGTCACACTTCCATGCTGATATCTTCAGGAGGAGCTACATGTCACACCTAGCAGATCTTCTCCTAAAAGCAGTATTAACACTGTTTTTGTCTTCCCCCTCACTCACATCATGACTCATGAAGATTGAGAATCATGTTGAGCATTTCCCTGCCTTCATTCACAGCAGCCAAAGCAGTGGCAGCTCTGTAACTAGTAGTTTTTCTAGCATTTTTGTCTGCCTCCCAATGGCATGGGAGAGTCCGAAAGATGCAACAGTGAAATGAAGTGTCTGGGAGTAGAAACAGTTCTGATCCACACAATATACTATAGCAAGTCCCCACCTTTTGATGCCCTGTTATCTGATAACACACTCTTTTCATGGAATCATAGAATCATAGAGTTGGAAGAGACCCCAGGGGCCATCGAGTCCAACCCCCTGCTATGCAGGAACACCCATCAAAGCATTCCCAACAGATGGCCATCCAGCCTCTGCTTAAAAAACTCCAAAGAAGGAGACTCAACCACACTCCGGGGCAGCATATTCCACTGCCGGACAGCTCTGACCATCAGGAAATTCTTCCTGAGGTTCAAATGGAATCTCCTTTCCTGCAGCTTGAATCCATTGCTCCTTGTCCTAGTCTCTGGAGCGGTAGAGAGCAAGTCTGCTCCCTCCTCAACATGACATCCCTTCAAATATCTAAACATGGCTGTCATGTCGCCTCTTAACCTTCTCTTCTGCACACTAAACATCCCCAGCTCCCTAAGCTGTTCCTCATAGGCTTGGCTTCCAGACCCTTCACCATTTTGGTCGCCCTATCTGGACACATTCCAGCTTGTCAACATCCTTCTTGAATTGGGGTTTCCAGAACTGGACACAGTATTCCAAATGAGGCCTAACGAATGCAAAATAGAGTGGTACCATTACTTCCCTCAATCTAGATACCATACTCCTGTTACCCTGTATTCTGGGGGTTCCGGGAAGGGCGCCCAAATAACCAAGCAAAACACAAGATGGGGAAATTAACTCGAGCACTCTCCTAAGCTAACGAGAGGCAGAGTAACTTAGCAGGGATCTTGTAACCCAATGTCTACAGGGTCAGGTCAGAAGTGTGGTCAGACAAGTTTTAAAATAGTAAAAATGATATCTTTATTAAAGGACAAGCAACAGAAAAGACAACACAAGTGCACAGCTAACTAGAAATTAGAAATGAGAGTTTTCGGGGGAAATGGGTGATACAACACCTTATCTTGTAGTCCTGGAGAACAGCGGAGGATTGCAGGGAAGAAAGCTCAGCGTGGTTCGCTGAGGGGAGCTCGTCAGACAGACGACAGCAAGGTGGGATAGAAGTCCGGAGCGATCCGAACGGGACAAGAGGTCTGGACGGGGCGAGGGAGCAATCTGAGGTGCTCTCAGAATCAGGGAGTTTTTATAGGGTGGCTTGTGCCTACAGGCCATGCCATATTCGGTGAGAACAATGCAAGTTTGGAGAGGGACAAAGCTTTGGGAAAGGTCAAGTTTTACATGATCAGCTTAGCGCAGATTTAACAATAGAGCAGCCAATATGCAAATGGCTTAGCATTGCAAGAGTGCCGGCTCGAGGCTGAGCGTCTTTGTGTAAAGTCGTGCTTTGGCAAGGTGTGTCTGCAAAAGAGGTCCCTGAAGCAACGGAGTGGCGTTAATCTGCTTGCCTAAGTGGGATTTGGAATGTCCAACCATTAACCGGCCGCATCTGTTTACGTGCTTGTCCGCTGGCCTCGCAAACACGTGGAGCAGGGTGGCAGAAAAGGTCATGTGAAGGCCGAATAAATTTGATATCAAGAGATATCTAGTGCTGTCACCGGGTATGTCTGAACCATAGTAACATTCCTACTGATGCAACTAAGAATCGCATTGGCTTTCTTTTGATGCTTCCAAATTAAGGACAAGTTCCAATAATAGAGTAGGGTGAAGGCACTGAACTGAACAGTGCATGCACAGTTGGTCCCAAATGAGCCTCTATAAATCCCTCATGCACCCTAGAGTACAGTACATGGGTTTTGCTTTGCAACCAGTTCCATTTTCTGACAGTGCTCCAGTCCCTAACTTGTCAGATAAGTTGAAGAACCCTGTATATAGATGATATCTGGGGCAAATATTAATTTCTTCATTGGGAAAGAGGCAGACCATCACCTGACTGACTTCATTACTGTATATCTTTCCTGGTTTCCCTTTGCACTTGCTTGACACATGATATTCAAAGGACAAACTACGCCATTGCGCTGCAGCACTGATAAGATCTGTACCAAACTGTTGCCTGCCTGGAAGTGAACTTTGCCTCTATGGCAACATGTTACAGGTGTGCCTTTTATTTGCATATAGCCTTTTGTACACTAAAGAAATTATCGACCTTCAGACTCCTTCTGAATGTGGGTGTATCTATTTCCAAATGCCTTGCTGTTACTATAGTGCTCTTGATCTGCTTTACTCTTGAAGATATAACCTTCGGATGTTTATTCCCAAGGTCTTACAGGTTCTTTTCTTGGTCACGTACTGACTAGAGTCCCCTTTCTCACTGCCCTGTTTCCTTATTTGCATTGAGTTTTTAAAATAAGACAGTGCCCATGAGACAATCCTGCAACAGGATTGCATAAACTAAATATCTTCATGAAGAGTTTTGTGTTGATTGTGGTGTGCAATGCCACTCCATTCTCTCCAACATTTCACAGATGAAAACGGGGATACTTGTGGCTAAGCAACCTCAGGGTATGGTCAAGGTGGCAAAAATTATTTATAAAGAAGAACAGATAAGCTAGGAATGACTGCAGTAATTTACTTTTGCCTGAGCTTAAAGGGAAAGAGCAAGATTCTGCCTTGTCATCTCCTCTTTCCACTGCTGAGAGCAAACTGCTTTTGTGCTTGGACCTCAGTTTGCAGCCACTGAAGTAAGCTGAAGATAGAGAGGGAAAGTGGCAGGAGGAGAGAGAAACTTGGATATTTTAAAAGCAGCTGAATCAGTGAGTGGACAGAGGATTAATTAGAACTGTCTCTGTCAAATTGTGGCAGCTGCAGGATATGCAAATTTGGTGTTCAATGGCAACGTTGTGCAGCCAAACACAACAGAATGGACAACTGAATGTGCAATCAAAGAAGTACTACTTCCAGTTTCAGCAGGCTCAAACAGGTACACATAAGCTGAGAATGTAGATCCACTTCACTTCTGCAGTCTGAACTGAATGCAGATATTCTACATTGGAGACTAATGTCCAAACCATTCCGTAGAAGAGGTCACATGCACATGAGATACCAAAAGGATTTTAGCCTGTGATAGCAAATCTGGGATGTTTCTGTCTAGAAATGGATAAACCATTGAGGGAACTGAATGCTGGACTAGGAGGCTTTTGGTTTAATACTGCACAGCTCTCCTTACTTTTAATTTAATAATATTTTAAAGTTTTGTATTTGGTATATTTTTAAGTAGTTGGCATTTTTAAAAAAAAATAACCTTCATTGTCTTTAGGGAAAGCAGTTACATATAAAGAAGTATTTACAAAAATGATGCTTTTGTCTGTCATAAACTCATATAACACACTGTTCTCCTTCTCCAATTTTCTCTTTTGTTAGTACGGACTACAGTTTGCATTTCATGGTTCCTGCTCTTGCATATTCTTAAGGTACATCAGAAAAGATGCATCCAATGTAGGTCATTAAAAAAAAAGAAAGAAAGAAAAGAAATATTTCAATATTTTATTTTGTTAACACATTTTAAAATACTGTTATCTCTTGCAGTTCTGAGCAGCCTGCAGCATAATTAAATAACAACATATTCCTAAAAATGACCAAGCAGTCTCTAAGGAAGACAGACAGCAAAAGGGAAGACACAAAAACAGCAGTTTAAAAGCCAATAGATTTTGGATATAGCAAAAGAATCAAGTAGATAAAAGGGCTCCTTCCATCAATGGGACACTTTTGATCTCCTGCAGCATTTCAACTGGTGGAATGGATGGGGAAACAGACCTTGTTTTCTTCCTCCCAGCTAAATGAGAGAAAAGCAGCCAGTGCATTCTTTATGACAAGCAGGCAGAGAAAGGTATTGTTAAATCTTATCACAGAGGTCAGTCCGTGGTCTTATTTTTTGACACCACTACAAAAAAATGTCTTTCACATTTTGGGGGCTAGGGGAACACTGTAGAACCCTACTTCTCAAAATTTGGTCTTCTAGAGCAATGTTTCTTACCCTTTTCTTTACCAGGGAGCTCCTGCAAATATAATTTGATGCCAAAGACCCCCAAAACTTAACTCAAGATTTAAATATTTAAATATTGACTTACATTTTCAAATATTTATTTATTTGTTAATTAAAGGCTTCTGGAGATGAGGATTCAAATCCTTGTTCAGACACTGGGTGACTTTAGGCAAATCACACTCTCTCAGCCTCTCCCCCTGTGATAGGTTCACCTTAGGGTTGTCCTTAGTCAGAAGTGACTTGAAGGCATGCAACAACAAAGTGCTGCTGATGGGACGAGGTTCTTTCCAGCCATGATGTCTCTCCCCTTTGAATACTGGCTTTTGGTGGCTCTAAGGTGAATTTATCCTGAGGGTTTTCTTGAAAAGATTTGTTGTCTTTCCTTTTCTCTGAAACTAAGGGCCTTTTTACACTACACTGCTATGGTGCTATTACTGCATCCTGTGGAATTCTGAGGTTTGTAGTTTACTGAGGCCAAAGAGCTCAAACAGCAAACCCCAGGATTCCATAGGATGTTGAAAGTGGAATAATAGCGCTATAGCAATGTAGTGTAGAAACGGCCTAGGTCTACTCTAGTTGGAACTAATAATAGCATTCCGACCATAAACTGCCCCTTAGTCCTATGCTAAGTGGTTGTGCAAAAACAGATCTTTCCGAAGGTCTGCTGCTAGTGATCCTTCTGGTAGCTCAATGTTGCATTGCCATGTTCCTTCAGGGATGACTTTCTAACACCCACACACATGAGACAATCAGTGAAGTGTTCGGTAATCCTGTACTCCTCGGCTTTGCACTCTGAAGCAATTAGTTGTCTCCTTGTATAAATCTTTCCACTTACAACAAATTGCTTTGCATTCTCCTGGTTCCAGAGGTGCTTAATCATGGATTGTCAGCTGCTGCTGCCCACCCATTCATCAGTTTGCTAAATTAAAAGAGCCTGCTTTTTTCCTCCCTAGGTAGGCAGTGGCAGGCCAGGAAAGCAATCAATACATTTTGTTACCCAGGAATCAATTTGTAGGTAGAGGCATTGCTTAATGAGAGTATACCAAGGAAGAAAATAGAGGTTGGAAGGTGTGTTTCTCCACCTCTCTGTTTGTCCCCTTATTTGCATGTGGTCTAATGTTGTCAAGACCCGTTTCTCAGATGGTGATCTGGTCCCAGCTTACTTGCTTAGCCACGAGGAATGCTCAGCAGGAAAGGTACACAGCTTGTGGAAGTTATTTTTGAGCTATGACTTCCCACCACCTCCAGCCAACATGCCCACTGGGAACTGTAGTACAGAATGCTGAACTCTGGAAAGGACAGAGTAGAATCTTCATATGAAGACTACAGCCATTCCCACACTGCATCATTATAGTACTATTATTCCATTTTCAACATCCTCTGGAATCCTGAGGTTTGCAATTTAGGGAGGGGCCTCTAGAATTCTCAGCTAGAGATTTCTTGGGCCTCAGTAAACTACAAACCCCAGAATTCCACAGGATGTTGAAAGTGGAATAATAGCACTATAACAGGGTAGTGCAGAAATGGCCTATGAGTAAGACATGCAAATGAAGAGAGATTTCTCCATGCTATATGCTTTGCTTTCTGTTTCCCTTTCATGCAATTACATGAACAGAGCTTTGAACCCAGTTCTCTTAGAGGTCATTCCCAGCTCTCTTAGAGGTCATGTTTTAATTCAGCGGTTCTCAACCTGTGGGTCGTGACCCCTTTGGGGATCGAATGACCCTTTCACTGGGGTCGCCTAAGATCATCGGAGAATACTTATTTCCAATGGTCTTAGGCTCCATTCCCTCCTTGGTGGTGGTGTGCAAGCACGAGCCACGTGCTCGCGTCCTCCTGCCCCCTTTGGTGGGAGCGCATGCAGCCACAGTGTCGTCACAGCAGGAGTGGTGGTGTGCAAGTACGAGCCATGTGCTCGCATCCTCCTGCCTCCTGTACAGAAGGGACTGAAATCGCTCCCCTTCTCCACTACCGGGAGAACCTCCCGTCTGACGGGGCAGCTTAGGGGGGGGTGGCGGCAGCACAGTGGGCAGGCTCCCTCCTCGCCATGGCCCCTGCCCCACTCGCCACAGAGGGGGGCGCTGCTGAAGGGCTGGGGGGCTGCAAGACGGCGCTTTTCCCGGGGGGGTGAGCTGTGCCCTGGGCAAAAGACAAAGGCTCTGGGATCCCCCCCCCCAGTCAGGGTTGACACCCAGAGAAACTTTTCCCACACTGCCCGCCCCCTGTGGAAATGAGAGCGAAGCAGAAGCAGAGTCTGGGGGGGGGTCTTGGAGTTTTTTCCCAGGGGGAGATGCATGGCTCCTCTTTCCCTCCCTGCCCGCCCCCTTGTTCCTGGCCAGTGAGGCAGCCTTTGCCGGTGGACGGGGGGAGGCATTGTAAATAATAAATAACTGTATTAAAGGGTTGCGGCATTAGGCAGGTTGAGGACCACTGTTTTAATTCATGCTCTAGGGATATCTGGATCAGAGCTTTTGAACTATAGCACCAGGGACACATTAAGGTTTTTGTAGACCCTAGACACTCTTGTGTTTGACTCCCCATCTTGCCTCCATGTACCAGTTGGGAGAGTTTTGTAAGCCCTAAAATTTTCATGGGCCCTAGGCAGTGTGTCTAAAGTGCCTAATGGACAAGGTGGTTGTGTACAGCTCCTAGAATCCCCAGCCTAAATGCAGTGGTGGCTGATGGCTTCCTTGTCAGTGGGCTGGTAAACCTGTTCTGGGTTTTGGTCTGTACTTTACAAGAGCTATCCAAGGTGCTGATTCCTATATCCAAAAATAGATCTAGCACCTTGGATGGTGCCTTTGAAATGCCGACTAAACTCTGGAACAGATTCATTGCACCAATGACGTGGAAACCACTAGCTACTGCTTCGTATATGGTGACTGGCCAGGAGAATTGTGAAAGCTATAGCCCATAACAGCAACCTTTCTGAGCTCTGATCTGGAGGCAGGCCCATCTAGCCTCTCCCTCTTTGCCTTGCCCTTCCCTGTTCTGTTCCTGGCCCTGCCCAGTATTCTTAATTCTGCCCACTGCAGGAATGTTTCCCTGAGGCCATCTCAGAATGTAACCTGGCCTCTGGCTACAGAGGAATTAAGAGAGGTGATTTCTCTTTCTTAAAATAAGCCATGGCAGGTGATTCAGGAGAAATAAAAGGAAGTCCTTCTTCACATGATTAGCTGTCAAGCCGTGGGACTCACTGACACAAGACGGCTACTGGTTTAGATGGCCTGAAAAGGAAATTAAACAAATTTGTGAAGATTAACACAACTTCTGTTAGTCACAATAGATGTTTGGAATCTCCCAGTTCAGGAGCAGTAGGCTGCTGAATCATAGCAATTCTTGTTTTACCGTTAGTCACTTGTTTTAAAAAACACATCAAGAAATAAGTAACATGTTATTTTTCTAAAAAACAAAACCAATGGCTACCATGAATGTGAGCCATGTATTGCCTTTTTACAAAAGGGTAATGTGGCATGTTATATTTTTTATTTACAGTAATATACCAACCCACCCAAAAAAGATAAGACCCCCCCCCACAATGCTAAAATAGTTTGTTGCTGGTGATATATTATTTCATAAAAATAACTTCAATGACTTCATATTCATGAACTTTTACTTCATAAAAATCACTATGCACTCATTAGAATACTAGAATCATAGAGCTGGAAAAGACCACAAGGGCTATCTAGTCCAACCTCTGTTATGAAAGAATACACAACCAAAGCACCCACAATAGATGGCCATCCAGCTTCTGTTTAAAAACCTCCAAATAAAGAGAATCCACCACAATCTGAGGCAGCACAATCTGATTGCTCTCCTGTCAAGAAGTTCTTCGTAACGTTTAGATGGAATCTCTTTTCCTGAAGTTTGAAGCCATTGCTCCAGGTCCTAGTCTCTGGGGCAGCAAAAAGCAGGCTTGCTCCATCCTTCATATGCTATCCCTTCAAATATTTAAACACAGCTATCATGTCACCTCTTAACCTTCTCTTCTCCAGGCTAAATGTACCAGGCTTCCTAAGCCACTCCTCACAGAACATGGTTTCTAAGGCCCTCTACCATTTTAGTTGCCCTCCTTTGGACGTGTTCCAGCTTGTCAATATCCTTCTTAAAGTGTGGTGCACAGAACTGGATGCAGTATCTCATGTGAGGGCTGACCAAAGCAGAATAGAATGATAGTGCTACTTCCCTTGCCCTAGACACTATACTCCTATTGATTATATCCTAAAAAGTAATGTGTTACTAGTAATATTGCTCAGACTCCTGTTGTGGACTTGCATCTTTGTAAGTGAATTAGAATTGGACAGTTCCATAATGTCTGTATTCAGTAAAGGGCTGCTCTCACATTACTACATAGGGGAGCCAGCAGAGTGACTGATGCACATTGTGAGCAATATGCAGTGGGATCGATGCATAATAGGGTTGATGAACAACAGTGGGATTGATACACATCAATGAGACTGATACACATCAATCACATTGTGCATAGAGATACTGGCCAGGGAGTGCTGATACATATTAGTAGAACTCAGGTGCGCATCAAGACGCTCTTGCCAGTGTTCCATTGCACATCTTTGCAATTCACTAACAGCATTTCTTAGCTCTCTGCTATGTAGCTAAGTATATGTAAAGTTACATACTGAACCCAGAGATATTCTGGCCATTGTTACTTATATTACTTCTCAGTTCTGATTGGATCAAGTTCTGTATGGGCAATGTGGAAGGTGCCAGTTTGTCTTTTGCTTTCAAGAGTCAGCCTTGCTTCTTAGAAGCAAGAGAGAGCAGCTTAGATACATCTCCTACCCAGGCCGTTTGGAGACTCAAACAGAATTTGCTTCAGCATTAGAAAAAACATCTCACATTCCACTGACCATTCTGTTGAGTGATCAAAGATGTTAAGAACCAGCAGTCCTTGTTATCCATAGCAAGCATCAGCTTTGGAGTCAGGAATGCCAAAGGACACTGTGCAATTCAGTGGGCATGTGGAGACTTGTGCAGGGATTGATACCTTGCTAATCCCACCTCCTGCCTGGAGGTGAGCAGATGAAGGCAAGAAGGTGGCTCCTAAACAAAACACAGTGCACCCTCTGTTGCTCTCCCGTGAAATCCAGGAGTGGCGCTGGGCTCCAGATTTTATATCTTCAAAGATGTCAAGCATCAGCCTGCAGGCTACAAGTAAAACAAAGCAAGCATTCTCACCAACCATTCCAATTAACCCTCTGCCTTCCCACTTTTTCAGCTGCTTTTAAAGAGTCCCAATTCTTCCTCCTCCTCCTCCTCCTTCTCCTCCTCCTCCTCCTCCTCCTCCTTTGTCCTCAGCTTACTTGTTTGCTATGAACTGAGACCATTTCCACCCTACACTATTATAGTGCTGCTATTCCACTTTCAGCATCCTGTGGAACTCTGGGGCTTGTAGTTTACTGAGGCCAAAGAGCTCTCTGGCTGATAATTCTAAATGCCCCTCCCTAAACTGCAAAGCCCAGGATTCCATAAGATGGTGAAAGTGGAATAATAGCACTATAGTAGTGTAGGATGGAAATGGCCTCAGTTCAAACTGAGACGTAGTTTGCACTGTTAACTCAGCAGGGGAGAGCAGAGCCACAAACAATGGCTGCAGACTTTCCTGTCTCTTCTTATTAATCACTTTTGCTATTTTGACCTCAGCCTGATTTTGCTTGGCCACACCTGTCCCATTTTCATCTGTAAAATGTTGGAGAGCGCAAGAGAGACTTTGTGCTATGAGTGTAACCAGCAGAAGAAAACTATGAAAGTGCAATGTCAAGTTTGGATTCAATTAAGAATTTTCTAGACAGCTTAACTGTTGTATAGAAATGCTGTGACATTTGCCATAGTTGAAAATACATTTGATGAGCATGTGGGATACACCTGGAGAATGGCTTGGCAAGTCATGATGTAATCCCTAGGGGGCAGTCAGGCTGAGTCATGGTAATGTGAAATCATGGCAAGGGGTTGCATCAGTCTTTGTCCCTAGCTAATGAGCTATCAGCAGGTGTGTATAAAAGAGGTGAGCTCAGACAGTATCTTTCTCTGACTACTCGCTGACTCTCTGACACCAAACTTCTGTCCAAGCGAACCTCTGCCTGATGCTGTGATGCTGAACCTATGACTGAGGATCTGCATATCTTGATTGCACAGATGTGTAAATATTGGAACTTGAAGATTAAACACCTCCAGGTATTTTTGGATGACAACTCTGTGTGTTAAGAGTTACTAACCAGTGGGTAGAGTGGGGTCAGAGCTGATGCTGTAATTTACACTCTGCTGCTGCTCACGCTTGTTGCCGTTTTGATACTCTGCTGTATGTTCAATGCTTGCCGCTGGGACATGTTTTGTTCAGAGCGCAGCAGTTACTGGGAGGATTTTGTGCTAGGTGCTGTAAATCAATCTCCCAACATTAACCAGTATAGGAATTCTAGGAAATGAAATGCACAAAAGCACATTTCTGAGTTGAATGGAAGTGCCTTCAAGGTTACCAATTTTTAAAACGTGTCCCTTTAAACAGCAGTCTGAGCTGCATGTGTTAATAGGCAATGCTGCTGACTTCTGTTCTTGATGGGAATCTTACAGTCTGCCTCTTGGCTGTGGCATCTTGCAAGGAAGTTTTGAATCACAAAACATTAAAAAAATTGGGTCTCAAAAGCAAATCCCAAAAGACTGGGATGTTGTTGAGCAAAGCAATCTCACTTCCCATTTTCCCTTGCCTGATCAGATGGCAACTCTGCACCAGATCAGGGCAGAAATGGGATCCCTAAACATCTTCAAATTGCTTGGCTGGCAAATGGCGATGACAGCATTAAGGTTATCTATGTCATATTATTCCCTCTGTTTCCAGAGCTAGGAAAAGATATTTACAGTGGTCCCTCCACTTTTGTGAGAGTTCAAGACACAGAACCTTCATGAAAGTGGAAAAATCATATATAATTTCCTCCATGCCACCCTTCCATTCCCTTCTGGGGCTGCCCCTCCCATTCCCTTGCCTTTTGCCCTGGCTTGTGTGCCTTCCTTCTCCACACTGGGCAAAAGGCAAAGGAATCAGAGGGAGGCACATGTGTGCTTTCCTTCTCTATACACGGTGCTCCCCCCATTCCCTTACCTTTTGCCTTCGTGCACATTCTCTGTGCCAGGGCAAAAGGCAAGGGAATAGTGGGAGGCACACATGCTTCCCCCACCCATTCCCTTGCCTTTTGTGCCAGTGCACGTTCTCTGTCCTCCAATAAAAGGCAAGGGAATGGGGGAAGGCACATACATGCCTTACCTTTTGGTGTACCGTGCTCTGACCTTCTATTGTCTTGCCTTTTGCCCAGGTGTGGGGAAGGAAGGCATGCGTCCAGGCAAAAGGCAAGGGAATGGGAGGAGGAGAACAGAGGGGGAGAGGCATGTGTGCACTTTGCAAATAATCAAATTTATGAAGATCAAACCCACAAATGTGGAGGGAGGATTGTATGTATGTATGTATGTGTATGTGTATGCGTGTGTGTGTGTGTGTGTGTATTAATTTTTTTTTTTACTTACACCTCATTGAGTTCCCCAGCCAGTGGCTGTGGGATTCTGAACGTTGTATTCCAAAATGTTAACTTTTATAAACTTTTATAACTGTTATAAATGTTCAGATAATGTTCCTCATGTTGTCAAAACAGCACCATTCAGGCAAAAGCAGACAAACCTGAAGTCTGTGGCAGCACAGAATGTATTTGGTTCTGCACGGCTGAATGCAGAATGGGGATGCAATGGATAAAAATTAATCCTCATTCTTCTTCTAGGTAAACTCTTGCTTCTGAGAGAGAGGACTCATTTCCTGACTTTGAGTCCAAAAAGGCATTATACAAGCACACAGGAGTGAATTTTTCCAGTTGTCAAGTGGCCAGAGTCCCTGTTCCTCCAGTCACTAATCTCATCTGTTACATCGATTTTGTAAAAACATGAAAAAGCCCTGTTGGATCCTAGACAGAATGGATGGCATGTTGTAAGTCATGTACATGTATGTAAGTATGGTACATTATGCCTCTTTTTGTATGAGGTACAGGGAGCTACTTTCTAGCCCTTTGCACTCCATCCAAAATGCCCCCCCCGTAGCTATTAAACCTTGACAAGGGCTGCTGCTGTTTACTGCTGGGGAGGGGCTGAAGGTGGGGAGGTAATTTAGAGGAGGATGCAGCTGCTCTGCGCTCCTAGGGAAGGGAAATAAGGGTGTACATCATATGTCAATGCACTATCACTTTCCCTCTTTGAGTTGAGATCAGTTGCTTCTTCATTGTCTGAATCGCCTCTTCCTTTCTTTCCTCATCAGTAAGCAATAGAAGCAGGGGCCCCTCTCAGAGTTTGATAGCTGCTGGGGGAAGGGAGGAAGATATGAAACTGGGAGAGGGGGGTGGAGGAGGAGGATATGTGTGGAATATACAGTCATAGAATCATAGAGTTGGAAGGGTCCTCATGAACCATTGAGTCCAATCCCCTGCTCAGTGCAGGATCTCCAGCTAAAGCATTCCCAGTAGTAGCTGTCCAGCCTCTTTTTTTGAAGACATCCAGAGAAGGAGATCTCACTTTCTCTCTGGGAAATTGGTTCCACGGCCAAATTGTTCTCGCTGTCAAGAATTTCCTTCTAATGTTGAACTGAAATCTACTCTCCTGCAAATTCAGACCATTAAACCTGTTTCCATCCTCTTGGACGGTAGAGCACAGGCCTGTCCCCTCCCATCTGTGATTGCCCTTAAAGATATTTTAAGAGTGCAACTATATCATCCTTCAGTCTTCTGTTCACCAAGCTGAACATGCTCAGCTCCTTCAACTTTTCCTTATGTTTTGTTCTGTGTAATTCTCATTGTTCTGATTGCCCTTCTCTGAACCTGCTTCAAGTTGTGTATATCCTCCTTAAAATGAGGCACCCAGAACTGAACGCAGTACTCACAGTGTAGAATCTCAGCCAATGTTTGTCTAGTCCATCTGTAGTCCAGATGTTTTTGGACTACAGCTCTGATCCACCCTCCCCAGCACTACCAATTATGAAGGATTATTGACTAGCAGTTCAAAAACAGCTGGAGGGTCACTGTTGCCCACCCAATCCAGTTATTTCCACATCATTTCCCACATAGCCAATGTTTGAGAAGCCCACAAAGTAGGAGGAGTTAAGGTCTGGAGAATCTCTCTCCATGATCTTCTGGTAGCTGAATATTGCCTTTTGATACTGAAAGCAAAGTAGAGAAAAACACCTACCCCCCCACCACATAAGGATCCCGATCCAGAGAAGCAACTAATGGAGTGCAAGAAAAGAGATCCCAATCTAAACATTAGGAAGGGCTTCTTGATGGTAGGAGCTATTCAACAGTGGAACAGACTACCTTACACGGTGGTAGGACATTCTTTACTGAATATCTTTAAAGAGAGCTTGCTTTAGCTAGTTCTCTCTGCATGTCAGGAGGTTGGATCAGATAGCTCCTGAAGTCCCTTCCAAATCTATGATGCTATGATGTATCTTAAGATGAGCCATGATGGAATGGTTTGTCCTTAGGTAGTCTCTCATGTGCTCTCAGCAGCCTAGGTTTGTAGAGAATTCCCCTGATGGTCATTTTATGATGCGTATATTGAAAACTAATTGAATCTCTCAATATCAACCAATATGAATTATTCAAAGTCATATTTGGACAGGGTTACCAGACAAAAAAAAAAAGAAGGCAGGGCTACTGGTTTTTTTATAGTTGTGAGGAAGAAGGAATTTGAGCAGGTGTAATTTGCATGAATTATGTTGAAATTCCTTCTTCCACACAACCACAGTAAATCCTTCATATCCCTGGGGGATATGTTCCTGGACTTGCAGTTGAAAACTCAGATAATACCAAATGCTATATTTTGACTGCCAGACTGGGCGAGGCAGTGAAGGAAGGAGGCAACTCCACCATTCAGCTTCTCCTCCCTTCCTGTCTTCCTTCCTGGTGAGCAGCCCCCTCCCGGAGTGCAAAATTCAGTGGGAGCTCCGACTGCTCAGAGCCGTGTCTCTCTCTCTCTCTGTCTAGGAAGCAGTGTCCACCTCCTTCCTTGGCTGAGAGAGATGCGTAGCTTTGTGCAGCCAGGCTTCCCACACCTCTCTTACCCAAGGAAGGAGTGCCCATCTCTTTCCTTGGCTGAGAGAGACATGTGGCTCCACAAAGGTGGGCTTCCTATGTCTCTCTTATCCAAAGAAGGAGTCTCCTTCCCTCTCTGGCCAAGAGAGGTGCATGGCTCCTTCCCCCTACCGAGTCCTTTCTTGGTTGAGAGAGGTGGGGGGAGCTGTGTTCCTCTTTCAGCTGAGAAGAGAGGGACACTCTTTCCTTGGACCAGAAAGGTATTTGTGGGGGGGGGATGGCTGTGCAGACAAAGATCTCGGCTGGAGGTGGCAGCCATGGCCCTGGAGCAGATTGTGGGCAAATAAAACCATGGATACTGGTCTAGTGGATACGAGGAACTCATTGTCTTAAAAAGCACAGGAACTTTGTCCTCTGTTTTCAGATGGCAACCCTATGTGTGTAAACCAGCACCATTCTCTCTCATCAGAGGAAAGTCCCAAGGTGATCAACTCCCCAGTTTGGAAAGCAGGTAGCCTTGAGAAACAAGATGAATACCTGGATTTTTGCAGGAGTGAAGTAACTATTTCCGTATTCTAGAGGATTACATTTCTTTCCTCTCCTCTCTGTTCTTTCTGTACTGCTGAAGAAAACCACTTGACATTTTTTAATAACACCATGTTTTATGTTCCTTCCTGCAGTAAAAGGGAAAGCAAACACAGTACCCTATCACAGCACTTCTTAATTTCACCGCAGTGCAGTGAATGAAGGAGCAACTGAGGGAGACATTTTGTAATTGGCTGAGGCTACAATGTTATATAGACACTTATTTGGGAATGGGACTGGCTTTTGAGTAAACACGATGCTGCCACACTTTGCATGCCTCACTAAAGAAGCTCAAATTGAACTCCAAATGCATTGCTGTTCCTTGCATCATTTCATTTTGGTTTGTCCTTTACTGGATTTCATGATTCTGAAGTTTGCCCATTTTACCAATGTGTGTACCCACTGGCGAGCAGATGTCTGGCAGGCTACCGGTTTTCCAGCTGTTCCTTAAAAAATGGGGCAGAAGTAGCTATACCCTACAGAGCTTACCTTTTCCTTTTATCATCACCCATAGAAGCTCAAATCCTCTCGTCAGGACTTGCTTCATGTTCCTACATTGTGACAAAAATCCAATTGCAGCTGGAAGCACATACTTTCCAAGGTACATGAGTCCCCTCCCTTTTTTTTTTACTCACTTTCAGGAGTAGCTGTAAGCCTTTTACATCTTTTAGTTTGGCCAGATAATTTGTTGGAAGCAGTGGCCAATTTACTCTGACCTTAGCATTGGGTTTGTTACTCTATTTTATCCGTTTTAGCATTTATTATTGAGTTGCTCTGAAACAAGGGCTGCGTTGTTTCAGCTAGCTCCTCCTGCAGTTTTCATTCAGCTAATCTTCTGTTCATTTATGTATACTCTTTCCCTCTTCTTGTGGGCAGGCACGCATTTGCAGATGCTCCATTAACGATGCAGCAGCTTCCACCCTGCTTTCCCTCAAAAGTACTTTAGAGCAGCATGTAGTAAAGACTTTTACATCCTTCCTAGGAGGAAAGCTAGAGCCCTGGAACACTTATGTAACATCCTCAGTTCAGATGCTTTACTTTCCTGATGTTTAATCTGCTCAGCCGGTTCTGTCTTCGCGTGTGGCGTGGGATTGGCAGAATTTTTTTGTTAAACTGTAATGGATTAGTGCTGGGGCTGTAACCTGTTAAATGCTCAGCTGTGTTTATTTTTGTCAAGAAAAGGGCAAAATCAGGTTCACATGGGCTGGCAGATATATTAAGAGAGCTTGCACTTGCTGCGGACAAAAGGTATAATTCATGGACTGTGTTTTATCCAAGTACTGGTTGGATAAGATTGTTCAGAGATAAGACTGCTCAGTGCACAGGCTCTGGAAAGAACACTGGGAGAGAATTTATGCTTTAAATACCTACAGCAACAGATATTTGGAAATGTGAATTCAGCCTGACATACAAGCTAGATCAAACAACTCTGTGTGTCTGTGTGTGTGTTTTAATTAATTTTATTAAAGTTTCAACAAATATGTGTGTGTGTTTTTAAAGGCTCGAAACAGGATAAAAATCTAGCCATTTATTTATGACTATATGGATACGTGGTAGTACTAAGGACTTGTTCAAAGAGCAGATGAGATGGGAAAAAATGCTTCTGAATAGCATTACTTCAGGTTGCAAACAATGAGGAAACAGAGTCAAGGGAAGTTACTTTTCTATTGCTAATGGAGTTTTATTGTACCAGGACATTTCCGCACTAGCCTGTTATAGTGCTATTATTCCACTTTCAACATCCCATGGAATCTTGGGGTTTGCAGTTTAGGGAGGGGTGGCCTGAACTGAACTACAACAGAAACAACATCTACTGGTATACAAAATGCAGGCCTGTGACTCTAACATTTTCTTTTCCTGTGTTTTTTTACACATATTTTGCCTGAAAAAGAAGCCTGAGGAAATTTAAAAGCTTGTATATGATGCATTTTCTGCATTCTGGCTGGCCAATAAAGATATCACTCTTTTGTGGATTTTGTTGAAGTTTGCTGCATTGTCAGCATGGCTACCCCTGACTGAACTGTTTTCTATAGGTAGATAGATGATCCCCCAAGTCAGGATTAAATCAGGAGAGCACATGCAGCCTAAATTCTCTCAAGAAATAATTCTGTGCATAGAATTTTCACTATAGGGAAGTCCATTCAATCATGCAATTCCACATCTATAACCTCAAAAGCTATTATCACCTTATCTGGTGCATGTTTGCTGAATTGCATCCATAAAGGATGCTTCCAGATGGAGGGCTGCTAGCACAAACTATTAAAATACATTTTCCTGCCATTCTTTTTCTCCCTAATGCATTCTTTTAGAAAGCAAAAAGATGAAGACCACCAACATATCCCAAGAAAGCATTCTGAGTCTCCAAAGTAACAAGTAAGCATTACTCATCACATGGGGAGAAGAGGGAATCATTCCCAATTGTTACTTTTTATAGGTAGGGAACATGGTTATACCTTCATCATTCCCCTACAAACATTACTTCCAAACTCTGTTGAAGGAATTGGTGATAAATTGGACCTGCCACAAGATGGTTTCTAACTGTATTAATAAAGAAAACAACTCTGGACTTCTTTCAAATTCTTTATTGGTCAATTCTTGAAAAATAACTGTTGTTCCTATTAGTAAATATTCAACCTTGTAGATACATGCACACTCACACACGCATCCTTTTTCCATGGCAGGCTGTTTTAGAGCAGAATAATCACAGGAATTTTAAAAAAGCACAAGGAAACCTTGCTGACCCCCCCCCAACACCTCCACACTTCCCCCACCTCAGAAAGCAGGTTTTTACTTTGCAAATTCCAGCCCACACCTATTTAGCTACTAATCCATCTTCTAACCTGACAGTTAGCCAAGCACTGTTCCAGAATGACAATGTACCGCTGAGGCTGATCTGGTTAGTGCTTCTACATGCTATTTAAACAAAACATAATCTTACTCAATCTGACTATATATGGAATTGCCCAGCGAGCAAAAAAGCTCGAGATGCTCAGTCAGGATTGCGGGGCGGGGCAAGGCTTCTCTCCCGGCATGTGACTAAAATAGACTTTTGGTAGCAAAGGTCAAATATCCAGTGTGACCCACCATCTCCCTAAGCGGTACACTGCTTTTAAATTGCACGGTTCCTGGCTGAAGACTTGCTGTACGTGGGGCATCCTGATTTGATTGGTTGCCTCTGTCAAACGCTGTTGCGCCAGAATTATCCTCGACTGCTTTTCCAAGGTCAGGGATTTGCAAGCTAATTGTCCTAACGTTGTACACCCTGAGCAGGATCTCTGAAGTATTAATTTCAGTAAAGCCGTGTTCCTCCAAAGCCAGGCAGGTCCTCTGAACTTGCTCGATGCAGGGGGAAAAAGAACAGATGCGTCCACCTAGAGAAAGAGGGAGAGTGGGGAGAGAGGATGAACAAATGAAGAGGGAAGCAGCAAACTGTAATAATCTCATCCAAATTCTGTTTTCTTGCAACACTATCTAAGCTACAGTTCTGTATACCTTGGTTAATGAAGTGAGCATGCTCCTGGGCATTACTTCTTTAACAGAAAATTTGGTAGCAGAGGCAGAATGGCATGGAAAGAATAGGAATAGGCTACACTAGAGAAGGGAAGGTTAAGAGGCAACATGATAGCCATGATAGCCAATATTTAAATATTTGAAAGGATGTCATCTGGAGGATGGAGCAAGCTTGTTTTCTGCTGCTCCAGAGACTAAGACATGGAGCAATGGCTTCAAACTTCAGGAAAAGAGATTCCATCTGAACATTAGGAAAAACTTCCTGACAGTAAGAGCAATTCAACAGTGGAATGCGCTGCCTCGGAGGGCGGTGGAATCTCTTTCTTTGGAAGTTTTTACACAGAGGATGGGAGATTTTGGGAGTCCCCAAAAGTAACTTTATAAAGTTCTATAACCAAGGAGAGGTCACTAGAACCGAAAAATGTGGGTAAACAATTCCTTTGTAGACTGGCAACCTGATTGATGCCAACATCAATGCTAGCTAGGTCTCAAGGGGGAAGATATTCCTATAACCAGGCCAGACAAAGCTCTGGGCTACTGCATTAATTCCTGCTTTATTATACTAATGTGGAAAGCCTTGAATCTAATACATTAAAGATGAGTAGGGATACGTGTATCCTACAAGTCACTGAATGCAAAATTCTGTGTAGAACCCTAGAAAGTGCAGAATGTTAATCTTTTCATAAAGAGGGACTCCTTCAAGACCAACACATTTATTTGGATATAAGCTTTCCTGGACCACAACTCATTCAGCAAATGCACAAAGAGTCATCCTGTAATTTAAATGTGTATATCCAGATAGCAAGCTGGCAGGGCAGGGGGGAGTTCTAAAAGGTGAAGTCAAAGTATAGATGAAACGGAGAAGGTACAAACAGTGGTAATTACTTTCATTTTTGAAAGAATATTTTTAATAGCTTTAAAAAAAAGTTAGAAAAAAAAGAAATACGAAAGAATAATAGAGGGGAAAAAAAGAAAAAAAAGGGAGAAATGCTAGATTACGAACAAAGGCATACGCTGACCATGTTTCCAGAAATTAATTTTCTTGAAACTGACATCTATAAAATATACATTAATGTGTTGCTAGAACAGTAAGATCTTCAGATTATTGAACCATGGATGGTGAATATTTATCTTTCCAACTTTGGAATGTAAGTATTTTTGCAATGGTAAAAACACACAGGATCCAACAATGTTGGCCGTCAGTTGAATTGCACATCACAGGAACTTAATGTAAAAGAATGCTGCATCTACAAATACCGAAGATTTTTTAAATAAAAAGTTAGTATATTCTAACATGTGCAGTCAAAAATGGAACAATCACTGAATATGCCCATATCATATTCCCCATGGTGTTACATTGCCAACATTTAGATCAAACTTTTTTTTTCCTAAAAAGGTGTAATGTTACTCAATATACCTGAAACATCAATTTCTGTAGGACCAAATATAGTTTCTTGTGTAAAAAGGTTTTAGATATTGAAGCTAGGGAAGTTTTCCATTGGTTAATTTGTACATGACTATCTAACTCTTTGTTCTACTCACTTCTGATTTCACTAACATCAAATTTAGTGTTTTCCAACAAACATTTATAAACTAGATGCATTGGTTTCAATATCTCTGAGAATATGATCAATGGTTCCAATAAATGAATGGGTGGCTCAGACATGCAGGGTTGATGGTACATATATAGATATGAGAAAGTGGTGTAGTTGTAAACACTGCCACAGTACACCTTCAAGTAACTGATAATTAGACTGCAATATTGAAAAAGGCAAAAATTTTTGGTTGATGCAAAGTATAAATCCCACAGTCAATCCATTTCTTCCACAAAAAGGATTGGTTTGCAATTTGAGTCTATCCATCTATAAGGCAGCCTTTCTCTTTACCTCCTGCCTTCCATCTTAAACAAGCATTATTGTCTTTTCTAGTGAGCCATGTTTTTCTCATCATACGGCCAAAGTATGACAGCCTCAGTTTAGTCATCTTGGCTTCTAGGGAGAGTTCAAACTTGATTTGCACTGGGACCCATTTGTTTGTCTTTTTAGCAGTCCAGAGTATCCGTAGAACTTTTCTCCAGCACCGCATTTCAAAGACGTCAATTTTCTTCCTATCAGCTTTCTTCACTATCCAGCTTTTACAACCATATATTAAAATGGGAAATGCTATGGCATGGACAATCCTAACTTTAGTATTTGATGATGTATCTTTGCACTTATGGATCTTGTCTAGTTCTTTCATAGCTGTCCTTCCAAGTCTTAGTCTTGATTTCTTGACTGTAGTCTCTATTCTGGTTAATGACTGAGCAAGGTATGGAAATCTTGAACTATTTCAATGTTTTCATAGTCTATATGGATCAACTTGTAACTAACAAGTTATTGTATGCTAACTCTAATTCATCCTGGCTGCAGATACCCCAGAGGGCACTGTCCCTCTTATCCTTAAGTAAACAGAACTTAAGACAGTCCATTGTAAAATAGGTTCCAAGTAAGTTTAACTCAAAATTGCCCAAGGAGGGGTACTTAATGAATCTGTGTGTTTATGTGATGATTACCTTCTTAACGAGATCTAGGGTAATTCTACCTACACTGAACTAGGAGTAAGCCTTAATGAGCTTAATGGCAAACCTACTTCCAAACAAGAAAGATAAGACTGCATTGTCAAAGTATTTCTTTGCCAGCTCTGTTTTTCCAGGACCTTGTCACTATACAGGAAGAAGCTGCTGGAACAGAATGTATTACCTCTTTGTGCATTGTCCCTGATTAGCACTCCACTTCCTAGATTCTTCACACTGATGTTAGAACCTCATTAAAAGAGCCACTGGCTTTCTCACAAATGCCTCTCATATTTTTCGGAAAAGCTATTCATGTCATATTTGTGTAAACAGCGATGGTATTTCCGATAACACATTTTTGACTCATAACAGTTAACCGCTATGCAAACCACTGTGGGCTAGAGGAAAGATTTTAAAAGTTTTCTATGATGGACAAATAGGGCAGCAGTCATGTCAGATCTTGGAAGCTAAGCAGGGTCAGCCCTGGTTGGCACTTGGGTGGGAGACGGCTAACAAATATCAAGTGCTGTATGCTATATTTCAGAGGAAGGAACTGGCAAAACCACCTCTGAGGATTCCTTGCCTATGAAAGCTCTGTGGAGTCCATGGGGTTGCTGTAAGTCAATAGGTACACATTCATCATGGATAAAAATGGCTCACAAAATCTCTCACAACAGTAACAAAAATCACATTTTTAAAACCAGGTGACCCGTGGCCCTAAAGATGTAGTTGGATTGGAATTACCATCAGCCCCAGCCACCATAGCCAATGGTGAGAGGTGCTACGATGATCCAGAGTAATATGGGGAAGGCTAAAAGTTTTAAACAATGAGAGTATAGAAATATAATAAGCTATTCTTTGTTTCTCTCTCCTTTGCAGGGGGAAGGGCACTGCATAACCTCTCCTAACTCTGCAAAATTCTGGAGACTTCAGTGCCCTTTATGGGTAGCTCAGAGGTCCTTTTTCTTTTCCTTAACCCATATAGCTAGTGCTTAAAAAACCAAAAACACAAGCTTTAATCGAACCCAAACAGCAGCCTACAATCCCAACCAAAGGAAGCACATTTGTACAGGAAATACAGAAATATCATTTCTGGGCCTACAAGGGTCTAAGTGAAATTTTCATGCCTCATGGATTGCAGAGATACTACAGTTTCCGTTAATGTTTAGCATTCATATGAACAGCAATAGAATGCAGCTGACTGCTAGTCTTGGGGTGAACATCTTTTTCTTCTCATATTTTTGTTACTTAACACAGGGGTGGGCAGTTCTTGCAAATGTGGGGACCAAATTTCTGCTCCAGGACCTTCAGAGGGCTGCACAGACTGCCCAAAATGGAAGGAGGGGAAACAACGACATTGAAAGTGGCCAGAAATGGTTTTCAAATTTTATGTTAAATGCTAGAGGAGGGCCCTGTGAACTACCATATATTCCCCTGTATGGTTGACTTTATGTATAAGTTGAGGGCAGCTTTGGGGCCCAAAATTATGGATTTTGATATGACCTGTGGATAAGTCAAGGGTCATTCCACAGAGACAGGAAAGCAACAGCGCTGCTTTGGGGGACCAGATGCCCCTGGCCACCACTACCATCATTTTCCCATGCAGACATTCATTTTGCCACTCTACTCAGAGAAGGGGATGGTCCTACCATGAACAAGACTTTTCTAAAGCTATTTGGTCTTAATTGCCTATCCAAGAACAAGGCACCTGAAAATACTATAGCAAGGATGGGTAATAAAAATACAATATGAGTGATAAAATTCCCATCCAAATCCTAGCACTAATGTGAAGATTACAGCTAAGCTCCAAAGGAACAAGGAGGTCTAAGGGATTTGCAACTGACACCGTCATCCCTGTCCATCAAAAGGCCAAGTGATTTGACCTGGAGTCTTGGCTCCACAGCAAGACTTGGTGAAGATAAAAAGAAACCTGGAGTTTTATACTGATTCAGGCAGAAATGACAGGGGAGAGTAGAGATTATGTAAGTTTTGCTAAAGAAGAGGTTCCTAAGGACAGGTTAATTCAAGAGAGGGCATTGTGTGGCACTTCAGATGTAGCTGGACTCCAAGTCCTAGAAGTCCATGCTAGCTAGAGTTGCCAGATTAAAAACTGCAGAAGGCTCCTGTACCTCTAACAGTTGGGTAGAAGAGGGAATTTCAGCAGGTATTGCTTATTACTGGGTGGTGTGACAAGCAACACCCGCTGAAATTCTACACATCCATTAAAAGTACAGGTACTGTTTTGAATCTGGCAACCCTAGTATAGCCAATACTGAGGACTGCTGGGAATGCAAGGGCCTCACAGTTCTCACTCCTAGTTTAGATGAAGGCGTTTATACTAAGCAGAATCTAATATATAAAAGAATCTAATATATAAAAGTCAAAGTTTGTCTGTATCAGGCAAAGACCTCATATGATTGGCTGCCTAAGAAGATTCTATGGAATCCTGGGGTTTGCAGTTTAGGGAGGGGCCTTTAGAATTCTCAGCCAGAGAGCTCTTGGGCCTCAGTCTGTCTTGAATAGGCCAGTTACTATGGAGATGAGGCCTAGCAGCAAGGAGGAGGGCACTGCATTCCCTCAGGAACCCAACCTCTGTATGTTGGGTTAGGGAATATGGAGAAAAGTTACACGTACTGGACAAGACAGTTTGGAGAATCAGAGACACAAGATCTCAGATCTTTCTAACAAGTATTACCTACAAGAAAATAAAATCCTGGGCAACGCCAGATATATAGGCTAGTAAGGTGATAAGAGTTCTGAGGGGACAAAATGAATTGTATCACTGCAGGGCAATAAAACAAACTGTCACCTTGCATAAAAATCTTTCTGCAAATGGAAAATTGTTACTTGTCTCTCTGATGTGTCAGGGTATTTTTTTAAGGGTTTTCCTTAAAGAAAAAATGCAGCAAGGCATTCAAAAGTGGACAATCCCTCTCCCCACCTGCAGCATGAAGTGGCACAGTTTATTCTATCAGCTCAGAATATTACCACCTAATTCTATATAATGTACAAGCCTTCACTTAATTTCTCTTTAAAGAGCACTTCTTCAGGAAAGCATTCTTAATTTCTGATTGACTACCTCGATCTGTGTAGTTCGCAGAGCAGGCCAAGAGGGATGTTCTGGGCTTTAGGAGGGAGCAAAGCAGATGGCATAAAGGCCATGGTGGGGGAAAGAAACAAAGAGGTTGAGTAATAGATGACTCTGCCTCACAGAGGGGGGATAAAAAGAAGACAGGTCTTTAAAATTGCCAGATTTCTTTTGGCACAAACTCTCATGGATCAGTTCCCACATTATCTAATGAAATGAAAATCCCTCACTCTCATGAAAGAATTTACCCAGATACAGTTGGGTATGTTGGAATACTGTGTACATTCCAGCTTGCTGCAGCTCAGAAAGGATATTGTAGAAGTGGAAAAAGTGTAGGAATGGACAATCAGATTATTCAGGGGACTGAAACAATCCCCTGCAAGGAGAATTTACAATGTTTGGCACACCCCTGTTTAGAAAAAAAAAAATGAACCAGCATAGTATAGTGGCTTGAATGTTGGATTAGGACTCTTAGAGAAGTGATTGAATCTCTGCTGAGCCATGGAAATGTAGCGGGTGACCTTGGGCAGGTCACAAACCTCCTCCGAAGAACAGGTTGCCTACCTGTAACTGTGGTTCAACTGGCCATCTATGCACTCACACATATGGGTCGTTCTGCACCTGACGGAGATCCTCAGAAGCTTTTAGAGCTACCTTTTGGTGGTAACCTTGCCCACTCAACCACACATATATAAGCCGTGCAGTCCTGCCTAATCCTAAATCTGCTGAGTGGTAAGCCTGGAGTAAAGGGATGGCATGGAGAGGGGAGGAGGGTGTGTTGAGTGACCACTACAAAACCTCAGTTACAGGTAAGCAACCTGTTCTTCTTTGTGGTCTTTGTGACTCATGCAGACAGAAAAATAGCAAGCTAGCTCCCTGTGGACAATGGGGCCATGGCAGGACTGATGGCAGAACCACTCTACCAAATTTTTTGGATGGCAATTGCTGTTAATTGGTATTTTAGCCATCAGGTACTGGGACAAGCCAGTTCAGTCAGCACGTTGTTATTTGCACAATTGTAAACAACAGCAAAGTGCTTATTCATTTATTGTTATAGTAACATCAAAGATAAAGGAGAAGGTGGCAGCTGCAAACAGAACCATTGATAAGTTACATGACAGCTGACCAAGCATAGTTTATTAACAGCAAAAGAGTATCAAGCGATATGACAACTGCAGTGAATGCACTTGAAAAAGCTGCACTAAAGCATTCAGTGGCAGAAGCAAGGGACAAAATAAAACGATAGCAGCAGAAGCAATGGGAGAAGGAGACCGTGGACTTTGAGTTGCCTGTTCCTTGATAGCCTGCTTTTGGGGGAAGGATGTTTCTGGAGTTAAGGTGCTGGGGTGGGGCAGACATGGGACAAATGATTGTCTAAATCATTCCCACAGAGCTTTTTGGCTCCCAGGTGCTTTCAGTGTGAAGCCAACCATTCTAGGAACAGGTACTTCGGGGCCCATCCAGAGCTAACTTCTCCATAATTTTCAAGAGACACAACCACTCCACACTATCAAAAGCCTTCTCCAAAATTAAAAAAAAAATGAGCCTCCTTTACTACAGCACTATCAATCGCATTCCCTATCCTTCTCATATTTCTCAAAAACCTTCTATTTTTAAAAACCTTGCTCAATCAGATTTCCTGCAATTAGCAAGGATTCACAATCTTTATGTTTAAATATCCCTACCAAGACTTTATTTTAGCAGCTGCATAAATCAATGTGCTCCTATGTGAGATGGATGTTTACTTTCCTTATGAATCAGAATTATCTTAGGTTCAGACCAAAAGAATGGAGTTTTATTGAGGGGTGGAGAACATTTTTTGTTCCAAATGCTGCATTTCCTCATGGGCAGTATTAGATGTACTCCAGAGCACGGGGAACCTTCACAAACTAATTTAGACTTGCCTGAAGGGCTACAACATGCTGTCATGGCCACTGTATTGGTGACCAGAGTCATCTCACATCAGTCTTGGTCACCACTTGGACCATTTCTTCCTGTTGTGGGGTGGAGAATCCTCAAAATAGAACTCTGAAGGGTTTAAGGCTGTTTTGTCATGGGGTTAGTGACTGAAAAATTGTTTCCCTACAGCCAACTTTTTTGGAGGAAGGTGCTGAGGGCTTGGGGAATTTGGGGAGGGAGGTCCAAGAACTGCACCAGATCTACCCCCAGCTGCACAATTGCACCCCTGCTCATGCTTTATCTTCTGGTGGCCACCCATTCCTCATATACCCCCATCATAAGTCATACACACATTCAGACACACACACACATCTCAACATTCTGACAGCCAATTAAACTTGCCCTCCCTCTATTTCTTTCCCTCTTTCTTACCATCCCTCTGTTGTTTGGACAAACAAGATAGTCATTCCTGAGACTTAATGCTGCTGGGAAGGAAGAGTTTTCTTAGGCAAGGAATACTCAGAGGTGGTTTTGCCAGTTCTTTCCTCTGAAATATAGCCTGCAGCATCTGGTATTTGGTGGCAGTATTCCATCGATATACAGGGCTGACCCTGCTTAGCTTCTAAGATCAGACAGGATCTGGTGCCTTGAGGGTATTTGTGGGTTTTCCTTTATTTCGTAATCCCAATTAATCTTTTTTTCAAGCATCGTACAACTTCTTATTTTCATGAGTCACAAACTAATATCTCTTAATTTGAAAATTTTGCAGTCTCATTTTATTATCCAGTACTTCCTTTCTCACTCTCAAATCTGCCTATATAATACTTCCAATGCCTGCATATTTACTTGCAATAGTTCCTGAAGTGGTGCTGCCTTTTGTTTTAAAACCTTTTAGTTAGCTCTTATAATACTAACATCTTGAATAATTCTACTCTCTTTGAAAATTTTCTTCCCATAACTGCAATTTTCTTTTATAATTCTACATTAAAACTACTAATTCCCCTAAGCAAATAGGGCTACAAAAGTCAATAACCTGATTTTTTAAAAAAAAATCTTCTTCCAGGGTCAACAAGGAAACTAATTGATTTTCTGAAGCATAATTTTTTCCTCGGACATTAGCCTCATTATTTTCCTAATTGCTTCTCTTGTCATTTCTCATCTGCATGCTATTATCAAGTGAATCTTTTATAGAAGAATTAACCACATGAAGTAAGTGTACAGCCCTTTAGTCATTCAGCTAATGTATCATCATATTAATGCCTTGTTAAAGAAATATTCAATTCATAAAAATTCTCCTAGGTCACTTTGTAGCCAAGTACCCTCATTAAATATATCAGTGAAACCTAATTTATACCAAATCCCTATTCAGTTGATCTAGTGCAACTGATTCTATACAAGCTGCTTTAAAAGACAGATGAAACAACTTCCTGAAATTTGAAGCCAAGGTGAAAAATGTTTCCCCCTGTTTTTTCTTAAAGAAGCCCCTGAAAATTCGGGGAATACCTGAACAACCTGTAAAACTTTTAAAGCAACTTGTACAGATATATACTTATAACCTGTTATTTTAAGAATGTGAGTATATTATGTATAACCTAGTTTGCTCAAAAGCCTATTCCGTTTGATATATTAAATTATAGAATATAATTTACCCCAACAGTATTACAAAAGTGCTAATTGGATTAGTATGAATTCAGTTAATATAAATGGAGTTATAATTTGATGACCTCTAAGAAATTTAGGGTATCTTAAGTTTATAAGAAGCAGGAAAAAACATTAAGGTGGAAAAAACATCTACAATATAGCTTGTTTTGAACTTAAGTCTCCTTCTCAGAACAATCTATATAGAAAAAGGCACTTATTTTTTGAAAAAAGGAGGAAAGAAGCAACGTACAGTTGAGCACTAATTTTGCTACCTGAAAATTTGTCTAATCAGTCTCATTTTCTGAGCTGTCGCTGTCAGCAGTTTTTGCTCCTCCTGATACTTCATTTTTGTAACCTTCACAGGCTTCTAAAAATGGACAGTTTGCCTGGATGGAGACAAATCTCTGTCTTTTCACCTGCCAATTTATTTCTTGATTGGATGCATTTCCAAATATAGACCAGTTTCTTTCACGTGCTACAGAAGTAGAAGCTCCTGAAGACGCAGGGAAGCACGAAAAGTCAGAGACGGTATCCAAAAGGCCTTAACAGCAGGTTGCAGAAGGGAAAGGACCTGACAGAATCCAAGACTGTATGTCATAACCAAATCCCTGAAAATATTTTATACTGTGCAACATCTGAAAAGTCCGTTTTCACTGCTGAGTCCTAATAAGGTGGGTCAGTATGCTATGCCATTGCAAATTTTTAATGGGAAAGTTTCTGATTTACTTTCTTTACAGTTCTTTACCTTTAAACCAGATTTAGACTAGACAGTTCTTCAGACAAAGAACACCTTCAAAGAGTACAGAATCCTCTGAAAGCCCTTCAAATCGAGGAATGTCCTGTCTAAAGTAGGGCCATTTCCACACTAGCCTGTTATAGTGCTATTATTCCACTTTCAGCATCTTATGGAATCCTGGAGTTTGCAATTTAGGGAGAGGCCACAGGCAAACTGCAAACTCCAGGATTCTGTAGGATGCTGAAAGTGGAATAATAGCACTATAACAGGTTAATGCGGAAATGGCCTAGTTCACAGAGCCAATTTAATGTCTAAAATCCTTAGAAGGCCCCTTTTGGAGATGTACACGCCATGAGCCAGTGTGGTGTAGTTGTTTGACTATGGCCCTGGAGACCAGGGTTTGTTTCCCCACTTGGCCATGGAAACTCACTGAGTGACCTTGAGTGTGTCACATAGACTCAGCCCCAGAAAACTCTGTGATAGGGTCACCTTAGGGTTGCCATAAGTGGGAAATGACTTGAAAGCACACAACAACAACACAAGGTCATGCACCAATATTTGACCATCTTGTCTTAGGCATTTTATTTATCACTCTAAAATGAAATGCTTCATAATCCACTTTTTCCAGTTTTGGGGAAAGAAAAGGTTTTTTTTTAGGGGCAGAGTTTTAACAGTCCCCCTTTTCAGATTTTTTTTCCCTATAGGCCATAACATTTCTACTCTCATGCAAATCCTACTGAGTTTAACCAAACTTACTCCCAAGTTACGTGGGTAAGAATTTGAAGCTTAATGAGTTGAAAATCTCCACAAAGAAATCACTTTCCATCTTAAATGTCTCTTCCAAAAGCCTACTCCAAGTCTTCATAAATGCATGATGCAGAGGATTAGTATATTATTAACCATATTTTGTTGAACATGCAGAAATAAAATATTGCACATTATATCCTCAAATTAATTCTGCAGTATTAATGAAACACAGTAGTACAAATGCTCTGTTTACTGGAATCTCAGAGAAATAACTATATATAGAGTTCCAGTTACAATCCAAAACTTATTTACTCAGTATCCTCTGAACATACAAATTAATTGCACATTTTAACACAGCAGGATCACCCAATGTTAAAAACACACTGGTAACTGGCTACATTTAAGCAAGAAGTTGTTGGCAGGATCCTAACATTAATTTCAGGAAATCACATAAGTTAACTAATTAGTTACAAATTTCTCAACAGAAGGTCAACCAAAAATGACAACTGACTTCCTCTTAACTACAGCTGAATAGACTATTGCAAGAATCAAGTCAACTGCTCAGTCCTTAAAGATTCTAATAAATTGAGTACCCTTCCTCTGATCAACTCATTAGTATCAGCCAGAGTTCAATGGCTTAAATTTTTGACTTACGATAATCATGATGTTAGCCTTTAGAACAACTGTGTCTATCAAATGTGGGGCCAAATCATTAATTACAAGATAAACCCAATTCCACAATGATTTCATTTTTCAGTCCTTTATGGACATTGCAGTAAGAATTATTAGAAGAAAAGAACAGTAGTTTACTAGGCTTTCATTCTTTAGTTACAAAGGCATCAGAACCACCATACTTTCTTGCATCTTTGTGATCCATTCTTAGACAGCATAACACTTGAGGCCTCCATAATTTCCGATGCAATACCAATCACTCTTTTTTGGTTCTCATCCTATTCCCAAAGAACATTTCAGGTATCTGTCTTGGTGATCATCAAAGTGTGCACAGGTCCATGATTTCAGCAGATTGCTTTTATCAAGGAACAGGGAATGCTTCTGAAATTTTGCCTAGGATTTTCATCTTTCTACCTGCCTATGGCCTGAATCTGATCGGTCAAGTTCCAACTAGAGTAAACCCATTAAATCAAGTCAACACTTATGTAAATCTCACTGATTCAATGGAACTAAAAATTAGATTTAGGCCTATGAGAGCAACCTGGAAGTGAAACAGGTGAAGGTGACTGATGGAGTAAACATCTTGCACATTCTACGGCTTACTGTTGTCATTGCGTGCCTAAGTCACTTCCAACTTATGAGGATGCTAAGGCAAGCCTATCAATTGTGGGGGGGGCAAAATTTGTTCAGAGGGTGTTTGCTGCTGCTGCCTGCTGAGACTGAGAGAGTGTGACTTATGCAAGAACTTCCAGCAGGTTTTCACAGCAAAGCATGGGTTTGGACCTTGGAATCTCAGAGTCGTAGTCTACCACTCAAACTACTACACTATACTGGCTCCTACGACTTCTCAACCTTAAATCCAGAAGTGGGGAACTGTTTTGTCCTTGAGAGTTGGATTGTTCTTGGGACCAACCAGGCAGGTTTAAGGACATTATTGATGGGACTCTATCCACCAGCCTTATCCCATATCCTGACATTGTCCAGTCCACTGTCAGTGTTTGCATGCACCTATTAGTATGTCTCCTTCCCAGTCCATTTGGATGATGAGTATTTCTTTTCTGAAGTTACATTAGATCCAATTACAGCATTATGACATGTGCATGAGGGAGCACTATGGCTGGAATAGAGTATTAACTGCAGATAACTACTCTACAACATTCTGGGGGTACTTTGCAGCCACAACACTCCATGAACTGGTTTATAGCTACAGTGTCCCAAAGGATTTTGCTGCCTGTGGCAAAGAAGCAAATGGTGCCCATCCTTCTGCAATTCAAGGTACGTAGGATCCAAGACTAGTCAAGCTATTCTGAAACCTGAGATAACACCACCACCACAAGGACATCTCTCCCATCCCTGGTAAGAGGAATCAAATAAATAACCATTTCCTTTCCTTTCGTAACACCACAAATTCAATACCTGAAGTGGCTATCCCACTGTGCTTAATGATAGGGCTTGCCTTGTCTCCTAGCCAAGCGTTTGTTCCATGGTATTGTTGTGTGACTTCAAGTCATTTGCAATGTAGTGATCCCAAGGTGAACCTATCACTGGGTTTTCTTGGCAAGATCTTGGGCAGATGCTTGCCTTTGCCTTCCTCTGAGGCTGAGAGAGTATGAATTGCCTAAAGTTACTTAGTGGGTTTCCATGGTCCAACAGGCATTTGAACCCTGGTCTCCAGAGTCATAGTCATTCAACATTCAAACCACTACATCACACTGGCTCTAGGTAGTCACATAGTATCTAATATATAAAAGTCACAGTTTGCCTGTTTGTCCACGTCAGGCAGAGAAGACCTCATATGATTGGCTGCCTGAGAAGATTCTATGGAATCTGGGGGTTTGCAGTTTAGGGAGGGGCCTTTAGAATTCTTAGCCAGAGAGCTCTTGGGCCTGGCTGGTTGCTGTGGAGATGAGACCTAGTAGCAAGGAGAAGGGCAGTGTATTCCCTCAAGAACCCAACCTCTGTATGTTAATAACTCTGAATGCAGACTGGATTGGGGAATCGGGGAAAAGTTACAGGTCCTGGACAAGACAGTTTGGGGAATTAGAGACACAGGATCTCAAATCGGTGTATTTCAACTGCATGTAATTCCTAAGGTAAGCTAAGGCAATTCCTAAAGTATTTCTTATAAGTATTACCTATGAGAGAATAAAATCTTGGGCAATGCCAGGTAAATACCTAGTAGATTATAAATACAGCTCATTGATATAGTATCAATTATATATAAATGAGTTCAATAATCATTCACTTTCTTGCAGGGAACTGTACAGTCAGCCCTCCACATTTGCGGGTTTCACTGTTGTGGATTTGATTATTCACGGATTATTTGCTGTCACCTCTGCTGCCTCCCTAGGCCATTTTTAAAAGAGACTTGCAAGCCTCATGAGACTGAGAAACTGCAAATGAGCGTTGTAAGTTCCTATTAAAAATGGTGTGGGGGTGTAAGCCCCACCAGCCACCCACTTCTGCCTTGTGAAGGAACCTGGATGCCTCAAAGGAATCCATTATGGGTTGAATATGGTGATCATGCTTTTTTGTGTGTTAAATATGGTTTCGGAGGGTCTAGAGTTATTGATGCTTTTTTCACTTTGACGAGGGTCCTGTGCCCCTAACCCTAGCGAATGTGGAGGGAGGACTGTATTTCTGTGACAAGGAATCTAGGCATCCCTCCACAAGCATATTTCACACCTCACCAAACTACATTCCCCAGAATTCTTTGAGGGAAGCCATTTAAAGTTATACAGCATTTCCCAGTGCAGATACATTCCTCAAGTATCTAAGCTTCCAGCCATACCCAAGGCCCATAAAATGCATCCAGCTAAATCCACTAAGTACTGCTAAAATTGTGGTTTGGCTGCATGCCACTATATTTGAATTGCTTGTATTAAATATGACGAGGGGGAGAGTGAGAGAAAACTAGCTATGTTTATTTAAGAGAGATGGTATGTGTACACAGAATAATCTCCGCTCCTTAGATGGAGAACTCTGGAGCCTTTAGCTTTCTAGCCAAGAGGCTCATGTCTCCAGAACACATCAGCTTGACAAGAGACGGCAGAGGAAAATCCTTCAAAGGTTAACAGAATCAGTCAGACAGAACCAAGGGGCAGACGCATCAATGTCTTTGAGCCGGTCATATTTTACAGAGAGACTGCCCTACATATCACACGAAACGCCCTCTCCCACCCAATGCTTTTAAGACACCGTTTCTCAGGCGCCCCATCTCTGCTAAGCACAATGTCACCTTTGCGGCTGGGAATAGACCGCTTCAGATTTACTCTGAAAAGCCACCCATCCATCCAAATCAGCTCAAGGAATTAAAAAGGATGTTGCTTGCCAGAAATCCAAGGACCATGTGGTCTTGGTCATGATGCAATGTCCCCTACAAAGCAGGCTTCTTGGCGCAAAATGGATTTTAATTGAGAATAGGAGTGGGTGGGAAAAGATGAAAAGGAAAGAAAAAAATTAATAATAATAACCAGAGCGGCCTTAATTGCTTTGCTGAACTGCTCTGCATTCTTCCCCATCTCTCTACTTTGCTGCTCGGTCCTCTAACGAAGCTAACACCACAAAAGTCTCTTATGTAATTGTAATTCATGCAACTGATAACAAGGCAACCTGTCTGCTAAATATAGAGGGTAATGGGGACATCAGAGCACGCTGGATTATATCTAATTCACAAGTTAGACAAAAAGAGGTAGTGGAATTTGAGGGCTGTACTATGTCTGAGTAAACATGAGAGGAAGGGCAAATAACCATATTTTTAAATCAGACACAGAAAGCTATCTTAATTAGAGAGAAGACCTAACTTCCTGCCATGCTAGATACCTACATGTAAGAAGAGGCCATTGTTCATGGCTTCTTTTCAAAACATATGTATGTGTGTCTATATTACTAGTGTATATACCTGGCGTCTTATTTTCTCATAGGTAATACTTGTTAGAAATGCCTGAAGGCATTTCTTCTTGGAAAGGCTCCATAAGAAAGGATGAAAAGTATTACTCATGACTTTTTTTTCTTTTTTACTACTAGCTAAATAAGGCAATTTTTTTTCCTCTTAAGAACTCACCAAACTCTCTTGTCCAGTACCTGTAACTTTTCCCCATATTCCCCAATCCAATCTGTATTCAGAATTATTAACATAGAGAGGTTGGGTTTCTGAGGGGATGCACTGCCCTCCTCTTTGCTGCTACACCTTGTCTCCATAGCATCCATTGGCCAGGCCCAAGAGCTCTCTGGCTGAGAATTCTAAAGGCCCCTCCCTAAACTGTAAACCCCAAGATTCTACAGAATCTTCTCAGGCAGCCAATCACATGAGGTCTTCTTGCTTGATACAGCCAATCATATGAGGTCTTCTCTGCCTGACATGGATAAACAAACAAACTTTGACTTTTATATATTTGGTTATACTTCTATTATGCTTTTCCTCCAATAAAGTTAAGGCTGCATCCATGATACTTCTCTTTCCCACTTTGTGCACAAAGGAGGGGATAGTGTGGGTCCTTGGTATCTGCTATGGTTTGATTTTAGGACCACCTATGGATACCAAAATTCATAAATGTTCAGGTCCCATTGTGTACAATGGTGTAGTAAAATGGTGCCCCGTACATAAAATAGTAAAATCAAAATTTGCTTTTTTTTTTTCTTTGAGGGAGAGAATAATTCAAGCTGTGGTTGGTTGAATCCATGTACATGCAGGGTTGACTGTGCATTATCCTCCTTTTGTAAGTTAGGCTGAAAGATGGGAACTTGGGTCAACATAATCAATTGAGTTTCATGGGCTTGCTGAGTTTGAATTGGAATCCAGGTCTCTCCATTCCTAAACCAATATAACAATGCAGCCTTCTCTAACTGGATGTGTTTAAAAACATTCCTATATCTGGAGGTGAACAGATTGGGAAGGCTGCTCTGACCACTATACTACTTTGGTTCTAAAAGCAATTGTATTTTGCTCACAACTCTCTTAGAACTCCCCCATAAGGCATTAACTATCTGAATGAAACCTCATCCGATGCAGCACAGGACATGGCAGGTCATCCAACAAATCAGCCTTTCTCTAACTTTCTACCCTGGAGGAAGCCTCCAAATAATTTCCAGGTCTTTAAAGACCCCTACATAAAAGTTGTATCTGCAGCTTTTTAAAAATGTTTATTTTTTTCCTCAAGTTCCTTTCATAGAACCTCCTAGGATCTCTCATGGAATCCTAGGGTTCCAGGCAACCCTGGTTGAGAAATCCTACAATAAATATATTTTAAATATATATGCCACAGGATATCAAGATACATTCCATGATCCTGGTTTCTTCCACTCAGGAGTTTTCTGTTCTGCAGAAGGGGAAACGAAACCTTAAGAAAGGCACCTAAAAGCTCATAAGCAGACAAGTGTTACAGAGTCACTCTCAAAACCAATTTATCTTTGGTAAATAGAGACCAGTGAGGACACATAATAGAAGTCTCAGGAAGATTGTGTGTTCAGGCTGGCACAATGTACTCGTCACTGTGAATAACTAATAGTATGCCTGATAATCCTGCTATAAATGGCTGTGCGGGCTGGATTCCACCCCCCCGCCAAAAAAAAAACTCAGCCTGAGACTTTAAAAAAACCCCAAACCCTGGAACGGTCAAAGCAGCTTTGCTGGCAACTGGACACCCATCACACACCAAAGACATCTTTTTTCCTCTCTTAAAAGCAGTAAAAGAACAGGACTCCCAGTCACCTGTTACTATTTGCTCCAATAAGCTGCAAGAGGTTGCTGTTTAAATTTCATGCAGAAAGCAAAATGAAATGCAGTGTGTGTGTGTGTGTGTGTGTGTGTAGAGGGAGAGGGGGAGAGGGGGGAGAGAGAGAGAGAGAGAGAGACTCTGGATATAGTTATCAAAAAGCACTGAACATCTGGAACAGAGGTTTCTTTCCAATGCAAACTGTTTGCATTTCTGCAATGCCAAGGACATTTTAAAAACAGTGCAGAAGGGAAACTCTGTGGGGAGCCTAATTAATAAATCACAGCTAAGAGACAATTTATTCCAGAGTTTTACCACCAAGTTAAGGTTCCTTGGCTTTGCTTTTTAAGTAAAGGCTGTTCTGGAAAAATAAAAAGGCAGGCAGGAAGGAAGGAGATCTTCTAATTCTCAGCATTTAGGAATGGGGGAGCATCTCAGCTCTGTGAAATGTCACCTCACAATAAATGCTTTGTGCTCAGAGAAAGTGCTCGGAAGATACAAGAGCAGCTTATACTATTGTTCATGGCAGGCTTTTAAAGAATTTGTATGTAGTGGTTAACACTGGAATGTTATATGAAAGAGCTATGAAAGGGCTATATTGACAATACCATGATGCTGGATACTCCAGAGATAGGAAGAATATAAATCCCCTCAATGGCAAATGTTTAACACTTTCAAAACAGAAGAAAACTCAGTCATGGCTGCTGAAACTCACATCCTAATTCAAGCTTTAAAAGACAAACAAATTCTTAACACCACAGGGTTTTTGTTAAATGGTGGGAGATAAATGCTTGTTTTATTTATTTTATCTGCATCCCACCTTTCTTCCATGGCTGGGACACAAAACAGCTTACATCATATTAAACTATCTAATAAAACACAGTAAATTAGAAATATAAAATTATATATTAACTTCAAATTGTCATGAAAACATCATCTTAACAAATACATTAAAATATCAAAATCAAGCACATCCATGTAGACTCAGTTAGTTACTTGGAAGCCTACAGATAGTTTTATCATCACTATTATGGGTCCCCCAACTGATGAAAATCCTGAAAACCACAGTTAAGGCATCTCTGAAAAAGGTCCCTGGTCTCTATTTCTGAACTATATCTCATGGGATCCCTAGGAGAGATGACAGAATGATTATTAAGCCAGTTCACATTTATGGTGAACATAAAGACCTTCATGTTGCATAAGATGTGAGATGAAACGATGATCAAGAATTGGCTTGCATTACAACACAGTTTTCATCTTTAAATTTAGAACACATTTAAATGGGTGCTTCTGCTGAACTGCAACCATATAATTACTGTGTGTAAGTTGACTTCATGTATAAGTTGAGGGCAGGTTTGGGGGTCAAAATTTTGGATTTTGATATGATCCGTTGATAAATTGAGGTTCATTCCGCAAAGAGGGAGAAAGCGCCAGCACCGCCTCAGGGGGTCAGCTGTCCCTGGGCAATGCTGCTGGGATTTTCCCACCCAGACATCCAAAAAGGCCTTTCGTCACTCTACTCAGTGAAGGGGACAGCTCCTTTTTTGATAAAAGTTAAGGTACAGTATCAAAAAAGGAACTATCCCCTTCTCTGAGTAGAGTGGTGAAAGGTGAGACCTTTGTCCTTCCTGGGAGAACTTAAAAGAAACATCAGCCTCCTCTATTCTCTCAGCACTCTTTTGTGGTGAAATGACATTTGCCTACCCAAGCATTCAAACGGACCAGAAGCAGACCCATGGCAGAGAGAGTATAGAATCACAGAGTTGGAAGAGACCACAGGGGCCATCCAGCTATGTAGGAACACCCATCAAAGCATTCCCAACAGATGGCCATCCAGCCTCTGCTTAAAAACCTCCAAAGAAGGAGACTCCGCCACACTGTGAGGCAGCATATTCCACTGCCGGACAGCCCTGACCATCAGGAATTTCTTCCTGAGGTACAGGTGGAATCTTCTTTCCTGCAGCTTGCATCCATTGCTCCTTGTCCTACACTCTTGAGCAGTGGAAAACAAGCCTGCTCCCTCCATGACTTGACATCCCTTTAAATATTTAAATATGGCTGTCATGTCCCCTCTTAACCTTCTCTTCTGCAGACTAAACATTCCTAGCTCCCTAAGCTGCTTCTCATAGGGCATGGCTTCCAGACCCTTCACCATTTTGGTCACCCTCCTCTGGACACATTCCAGCTTGTCAATATCCTTCTTGAACTGAGGTGCCCAGAACTGGACACAGTATTCCAAATGAGATCAAACCAATGCAGAATAGAGTGGTACCATTACCTCCCTCAATCTAGACACCATATTCCTATTGATGCAACCAAGAATAATGTTGGCTTTCTTGGCTACTGCATCACATTGCTGACTCATGTTCAGCTTATCTACCAAGACTCCTAGATCCCTTTCAAACATACTGTTATCCAGCCATGTGTCCCCCATCCTATATTTGTACATTCCATTTTTTCTGTCTAAGTGCAAGACCTTACATTTCTCTCTGTTAAAATTCATTTTGTTAGTTTTGGCCCAGCTCTCCAAACTGTCAAGGTCATTTTGAATTTTGATCCTGTCCTCTGGTGTATTAGCAACCCCACCCAGTTTGGTGTCATCTGCAAATCTGATCAGCATGCCCTCTACTCCTTCATCTTTGATGAAGATGTTGAATAGCATGTCTGTGCTTCTTTTTTTTTTTAATTATTATTTATTTTATCCAACAACATGTCTGTGATTCTTTTAAGTTCTCCTGGGATGGATTAAGCTCTCCCCTTTTGCCACTCTACTCAGAAAAGGGGATGGTTCCTTTTTTTTTGATATGAGTTAAGGTTTAGTACTTATGTTGACCCATGGATAAGTTGACCCAGTTTTTAGGGGTCAACTTTTTGACTAATTTTTTTTTTTACACATATACATGACTATAATGTATTGATATCAGATTCTCTTGGTCTTATTAAGTGTTAACAGTATTACAGACTTGGAAGAGATCTTGTAGGCTGCCTACTCCAAGCTCTTGTTTGATGCAAGATCACTAAAGCTCCAGCATCTTCAATACTAGGATGGCCACATGAAAAAGAAGGCAAGGCTCTTGTACCTTTAACAGTTACATAGTTTGGGGAGAATTGCTTTGTCGTGTATCACTGATAAAACTGGCTTTTCCATACAACTATATAAGGCACACAGTCTTTATCTTTCCTCCCCCCGCTTGCGACACTATCGAATAACTTCAGCAAGGGAGAACACATTACTCCTTTAGGTAACTGGTTTCATTGCTGAACTGTTGTAAGCATTTCTTTCTCATTTATTTATTAAAGTTTTTGTTTACTGCCTCTCTGACTGCCAAGGACTGCAAGGCAATGTGCAACCAATAAAAACAGATCAAAAGATTTTTTTTTTAAAAAAGACAGTTTTTTTATATATTAAAAAATATCCTCACAATTAAAACAATCCCAAATGTGATTCGGGATGATGTCAGCTCTCAGCAGAGATAGAGACAGCTTGAACTCCTCTGGAGGCTCTTATGCTACCAAGGGACTGCTACAAAGAAGGTCTTATTTCATTCACACTAAAAAAATAAAGAGAATATTTAATAGTAATCCAACCACATATAACTTTATAGGTTAGATTCAGGTTTTGCCATGTGCAACCTGGCTGGGAGAAGCTGATTTCTTTGCCCCCTCCCTCCCCACAGCAGTCCTGTGAAAATGCTACATAGACAGTTGGGAGACCCTGCTGAAAGGGGAAAACTATGGGGTTGGGGGAGATACCCCTAAATTAAATAAAGGCACCTCTTTTAATCGGTACTCTTCAATACAGAAGGCTGATCTTGCTCTCTAGTGCAACTATGATGATGTCTTTGCCTTCTTCCCTATGAAAGACTCCCAGATGATTAATAATAATAATAATAATAATAATAATAATAATAATAATAATAATAATAATAATAATAATAGATAGGGGTGATGATCACAAGAACAATACTGTATAGAATGCCTTCCTCAAAAAAAAAAAAGAGTCAGAAATGAACAGAGAGCAAATATAGAGGGGGCATAGTTTCCCAAGGGAATCACAATTGTGGAAACAACCCTCTAATGAGAAGAATGTGTTATGTGAATGCCAATCCCTGCCCCAGCATTGCCAAGGTGGTTCCTTCAAGTGTCTGCCCCCATCTTTTTTCAGAAAAGCTACCACTGCTCAATTTGTTTAATGAGATCTCTGTGTTAGCCGGAGTTGATACAGTAATTATCCCAGATTAGTCCTGCTCACATTGGGAAGCTGTGTGAGTCTTTTGATCTGGGAGGGTGCGGGGAGCTGTCTTCAAAAATGAATGCATTCATGTATAATGCATCCGAAACTGCTGCGGCAGAGGAGGTGAGAGAGAACAATAGGAGGGTCTGTAGGAACTCTCCCACCCCACATCCATTCAACACAAGGGGCCAAAGAGTCTCGCAGAAACAGTTCTATCAAGAGGTCAACTCTCCCCATTCCATTGGCTGGGGGTAGAGGTGAGGCGGAAAGCTGGCAGACGCTATAAGTAGCAGCAGATTCAGGGTTTGTACAGGTCATGGCACAGCTCAGGGTGAAGAGATTAGAAATGAGAGGTGTGAGTGAAGGGATGGATTGGAGGGAGGAAAGAAGCAAGAGAAAAACACACACAATGCTGAATCTTTCCCAGAGTTTCTTCAACATGAAAAGAGAGCTGAGGAGTTGGGCAGCAGCACACTTTGCAATGAAGGCTACTGGTAGTTCAGAAATCTCTTGAGAGACAATGAAGACATGGCTATTGTAAGCCATCCATTTATCCATCTCCTGTGGAAAGGGACACAAGGCTGCTTACAAAATTATTAACACAAGAAAAAAAAAAGCTTTAAAAACTCTTGATAATAAAAAGATTAAACATAGTGAAGCAAGTTATCATATGAAAGTGCCATTAGTTTTTTGAAAAGTGTAAAATCACTTTAAAAATAACAATAAAGTTAAAAACACAGCACATCTCTCCCAATTAAAATGACTCTTTGCAAGCAGTTAATCATTAAAATCTGTTTTAATTTTTTAAAAAAGGTTTTACCCTGCTGAAAAAATGGTGAATAGAGAGGGGGCCAGGCTAGCTTCCCCCGGAGAAGAATTTCACAGTCGGGAGCAGCCACTGAGAGGGCTCTTTCCCATGTCCTGTGGTGGTGCTGGGACTAAGAAAACCTCTCTTGAGGATGTGAAGACTCTGGCAGGTTAATATAGGGAGGTAGGATCTTTTGTACAGCCAGAATTGGACTACAACTTTGAAGATCAAGGTTCAATGCCCCAGTCACCCATGGAAACCCACTGGGTGACCTTGGACAAGTCACATACTTTCAGCCTCAGAAAACCCTGTGATAGGTTTGCCTTTGGGTCACCATAAGTCAAAAATGACTTGAAGGCATACAACAACAAAGGTCTTTTAGAAAGTCTGGGTAATTGATGCATCCCCATAATTTCAGCATCTCTTTCACAAATGAATCTTATTTTGTAATTGGCTGCTTAGCCTGGCTCCTATTTAGCCTTCCCTGTGAGAAAACCTCTGAAAAGCCCTTTGCAAACCCATGCCATTTTGGATTTAGCAAGTACAAAACATAGTTTTTTGCTATTTGTACATTTTTTGGGGGGGGCACTTTCAGTTTTCTAACAAGCCCACACACGTGAAAGGATGATGGGGACTAGTAACTGGTGTTTCAGAGCAGAAATACAGGAACATGTGCAATAAAGGTTGGCTTTTGGATCTTTACAAAGGATGTATCAAACAGTCAAGGAAGAACAGCAAACCCACTTATAGAAGCAACATATTCTTTGCATGAATAGGTTGAGAACTTGAGAACTTAAGCTTTGTAAAATGGATCATGCTGCAGCAGACTACTATTCAATTAATTTATCCATAATCACCCTCAAGCCCTCCCCCAACTTTATGACCCAAATTTGCCTACCAGCAATCTACCCTTTCATCCTATCTCCACTAATAACAAATGGACAGATAAACCCTTCCTTGGGCATCTCATAGACACTCCTTGATAAAATCATCCTCCTATTTTTTTTTAACCCAGCATCCTGAGTTTCAATGCCAGGGAAAATGTTCTTCCAAGAGTAGAGCTACTGCTTCTACAGCTGCTTCTATACTGGTCTAAAGGACTAGCGGGTGATTATTGGCTTCCAGAGTCTAAAAAGTACGAAAGCTCTTAAGAAGCATTAAGATCTACTGCTAAGGACTGCATGCTGAAAAAACATAACATCCCAACAGATGCCTAAAACAGGGATGGGGCAACTGGCCATCCAGATGTTGACAGACAGGAATTCCTTGCAGCCCTAGTCAGCATAGCCTAGCCAATCGCAAGAGAGGGAGGTGCTCTCTAACAAAATCTGGAAGTCCACCATTTACAAGCCCTTGGATAACTGGACAAAACCTTTGAGTGGATGGGAACACCCTTCCATTCCAGATTTCCTTTAAAGGTCATAGATAATACTTTGCATACACAAAATCCCAGGTTTGATCCCAACCATCTCCAAGAACTGGGAAGAACTCGTCTGAAATCTGATGAGCTAGTACCAATCAATTTAGACACTCTTGAGCCAGATGAACCAAACAAGGCAACATCTTATCTTCCTATACTTTTATTTTTAACATTAGCCTTCTGGGACATCAGAGCTCCCACTTCCTATGCATCTTCATAATGATTTCAGAGACGACAAAAGAAACTACAGAAGCAACGCAACTGTATTTGGTTTTTATATATTTTTAGAAAAAAAGAAATCACGATGTTCAGCAATGTCACTGCAGCGTCACACCAACAGCAGTAAATTACCAGTATCTTGGTGGCAGCAACTGTGGTGGGAGGCACCGATGGTTTGTGGGAGTGAAGTAGCAGCATCTGAGACAACAGCATCTTTTTGGCATTTGCTCAATGCTTACTAGCGCACTAAAAACACTGCCTTTGCAAAGAGGGGGACAGAATGTCCTTTAAGTGAGCAAGCTGACGTTTTGCTGACAAGGAAACCAGGATGATTCACCTCTGAGGGGAAATGTGTGTGTGTGTGAGCAAGAGAGATACAGATCTACAGAAATCACAACATTATACACAACATTGATGTATAATGTGCGTAACATTTAGTGAATTACACCAACCTCAGGGAACTAGGGTAGTAACAAAGAGTAGCACACTAGCATGAGAAGCTACTGTTTGGCCAAAAAGGAAGCTTGCAAGAGTCTGTACAAGTTGCAGCCACTTGGCAAGCATTTGCCTTTCTATGGGCCCTTCTGCACTACCCTGTTATTATGCTATTATTCCACTTTAAACATCCTGTGGAATTCTGGGGTTTGTAGTTTACTGAGGCCAAAGAGCTCTCTGGCTGAGAATTCTAAAGGCCCCTCCCTAAACTGCAAACCCTAGGATTCCATAGGATGTTGAAAGTGGAATAATAGTGCTATAACAGTATAGGGCAGAAAGGCTTTCTATGATCTTTGCTTTAATGAAGTAAAGATTAGTTTCTCATGCTCATTATCCTGGATTGAAAAAGTCTGAAAAATCTGAGTATCTGTGAGCAGCATGTGGCTGAAGACAGAGGAACCAGGCAGTTTCCAGGGGTGTATAATCTGTCAACAAATACAAAAAACAAAAGAATGGTCCACCAATGTTCAACATACATTCCAATTCTTCAAAAAGGGGACATCAAGGATTGCGGTAACCACAAGACCATGGCATTAATTTCCCATGCAAGCAAAGTAATGCTCAAAATTCTACAACAAAGACCTTTACCATATATGGAGTGAGAAAGCCAGATGTCCAAGTTGGGTTCAGGAAAGGAAGAGGGACTAGGGATCACTTTGCAAACATACACTGGACAAGGGAACACACCAAACAATTTCAAAAGAAATTCACCCTGTGCTTCATAGATTATAGCAAAGCCTTTGATTATGTAGATCATGAGAAACTCTGAATCACTCTTAAATAAATGGGTGTGCCACAACATTTGATTGTCCCATATGCAGAACAAGAGGCTACTGTTAGGACAGAATACGGAGAAACAGAATGGTTTTCCAACTGGCAAGGGGGTAAGGCAAGGCTGCATTTTATCACCCTGTCTCTTTGACTTGTATGTTGAACATATCAAATGGAGGAAGGAGGCATGCAAATTGGAGGAAGGAAATCAACAATTTAAGATATGGAGATGACACCATACTACTAGCAGAAAATAGCAAAGACTTGGAACAATTACTGGAGAAAGTCAAGGAAGAAAGTGCAAAGGCTAGTTTACAATTGAACATCAATAAAACAAAAATTATGTCCACAGATTATTTACATAGCCTCAAAGTAGACAATGAAAACATTGAAATAGTTCAAGATTTTCCATACCTTGGCTTAGTCATTAATCAGAATAGAGACTGCAGTCAAGAAATCAGAAGAAGACTAGGACTTGGAAGGGCAGCTATGAAGGAACCAGACAACCTCCCGAAATGTAAAGATATATTATTGAACACTGAAGTTGGGATTGTCCATGCCATCGTATTTCCCATTTCTTTGTATGGTTGTAAAAGCTGGAGAGTGAAGAAAGCTGATAGGGAGAAAATCAACTCATTTGAAATGTGGTACTGGAGAAGAGTCCTACAGATACTTTGGACTGTTAAAAAGTAGGACAACTGAATCCTCAAATTCTCGAATCTTTGGCAGGGATTAGAGATTCGGGAATCTGAATCCCTGTGCCAAAATAGGTAAACGGAATCTTTCAAGTCCACCACTCAAACAGTTTGTTGGAGACCGAGACGCCTGAAAACCTGGGAGACCGGGACACCTGAAAACCTGGGAGACCAGGATGCCTGAAAACTTGGGACCAGAACAGGATCCTGCTCCTCACATGTTTTCCCACCCCACGTGGGCACGGGTGATTGGCTGGCAGACTGGCATAAAGCGTTGCACGCACTAGAAGTCTCCATTTCACCCTCCTGCTGCCTGTGCCCCTAGTGCTGTCTCTTCCTGTTGCTGCCTCCCTCTGCAAGGTAATTTTGGGATAGGGATTGGGAGGTGAGGGACAGACGAGCAAAACTGAGTTTGTGGAGGGGGGGTCTAGGAGCTTGTGGGAATGTCCCAGGGGGTTCCAAAGACCGCCAAAAGGGGTTCAGGGGTTCCATGCAAGCCATGCCAGCCATACTTTCCCCTTCACCAGCTTTCTTTGGTCACTTCTGGGACTAAGATTGTCATGATGCCACTTCCTCTCTCAGTTTCTGTGTCTTGAATACATGAATACTTCAGTTAACCTGTTTGAAGCTCCCTTTTAGAAAGTCTTTTTATGCTTCTCAAGCCCTTTCCCTCTTTTTCCTCTGTCTAGCTGCAAGTTTACAAGCAGCATTGCCATTGGAAAGGTTGCAAAGGAGAGCTGGAGAAACACAGACTTTTGGTCTTGTGTTGCAGCAGCATGTCTGTGGTAAACAATGAATGAGCTGGGAAAGAATGGGGTTCCACTCCAGCTGATTCTATAGGACGAGTTTGTGTTGCCTACAGGAAACAAGGGGAACAGTAGCTGCCTCCAGAATCGTTTATTGAGCATGCATTAATTTGTATTATTTTTTGATTTGAGACTGTAAGGTAGAGATTGGGAATTGTTGAGACAGGCCTAGAGATTTGACTTGAGTGTCCCTTGCAGGACTTGAGGGTAGAGAATTGACTGGACTAGAGGCTTGCTTGTGTGTATGTGTGTGTGTGTGTTTAAGTGCTTTCTTTGTTGCAGGACTTGAGACTTGGCTCTTGAGACTGCAGGGTGCAGAATTGAGATTGGACTAGAAGCTGTTTGTTTGTGTGTTTTAAGTGCCTTCCTTGTTGCAGGATTTGAGACTTGACTGGAAGGTACAGTCTTCTTGAGATTTCAAGGACAGGTGAACATTTCTTTGCATCACTCCCTTGCAGAGCTCTTTCAGACACAATTCTGGGGTTTGTAGTTTTACAAGGTGTCACAGCCTTCTCTGCCAAAGTGTGCTGGTGCATCATCAAACTACAAACCGCAGGATGCCAGAAGGAGCTATGCAAAGAAAAGTTAGTTTTGACCTGGATTCTCTCTCTACTGTAATATGTGGTCCTGTTTACACAGGCAGGAAAATGTGGGATTAATCATTTCCTGCCTGTGTAGAAAGGGCCTTCATGTCATTTTCAAACCAGGGAGATCCTGAGGCAAAACTATGACAATTGTCCTGGCCAGACTTCTTCAGAGGTTTTTGCTAAGGCTGAGAGAGAGTGTCTTGCCCAAGTTTATCCTTCTTTCCCTTGATTTTTAAACCCCTTTAAAAAAAGGATTCAAAAGATTTGAGATTCGTGGATTCCCAGACCCTTCCAGGGATTTGGATTCGGAAAATTCTGGATTTATCCCATCCCTATTAAAAAAACATATGAATGGGTCCTAAAGCAAATCAAGCCTGAACTCTCTCTAGAAGCTAAGATGACTAAACTGAGGCTATCACACTTTGACCATTTCATGAGAAGACCTGACTCACTAGAAAAGACAATAATGTTTGGTAAGGTAGAAGGAAAAGAGGAAGACCACATTACAGATGGATGGACTCAATCAAAGAAGCCAGGGCCCTGAATCTGCAAGACCTGAGCAGGATGGTTGAAGATAGGGTGACTTATCCATATGGTTCTCAAAAATCAAAGTCTATGGCAGTTAATAACAACAAAGCTACGTTGCAAACCTAAATACAATTTTATAGACAAGCTAGTAAGAGATAGTCTTGCGTAATGCTACACTGGAGATACCAGATTAAATCTCCCACTCAGCCAGGAAACAATCTGGATGACATTAAGCCAGTTATTCTCTCTAAACCTGATCTATCTCACAGGGTTGTTTTGAGGATGAAATAAGGAGATGAATCACATCTGCTTTTTGGATGACAAAGGATGGGATACCGTAATAAAGGCATGTATACAGATATGGAATGGTTGCCTTCAATGAATCAGCAATGTAGTTTGGTAAGAGTGCCAATAATTTTGTTATTTGCTAGCTTTTCCTCACAGAACTATTTACCCAAGATGTTTCCTGGGAAGAGGAAAAAAACAATGAAATTAATTTAAATCTGTGCGGAACATACAGCCCATTGCTCAAAACGTGTGCAATGTCTTCTTCTGAGCTTTGGGCAGCCACCCTTCCCTCCTTCCCTTTGTCAGCTATGCATGTCCCCTTCTGAGCTTTGGGCAGCCACCCTTCCCTCCTTCCCTTTGTCAGCTATGCATGTCCCCTTCTGAGCTTTGGGCAGCCACCCTTCCCTCCTTCCGTTTGTCTTCGACTTCCTCCTCTGTGCAGATCTATTCCTAGTTATTCAATAGTTTAAATGCTACAGTCAGAACATTATGCAAATGAAATTTTGCATAGCTTATTCTAAACATAGCACCTGGGCTTCTCCAACACAAAATTAAGGAAGGATTCTATTAGATTTCTGATATTTTGTGCCTTAAAAAGGGTTTTCCATAGGATACAGGATGCTCATTATGAAAAGAATAAACAAGAAAAGGAAGACACTTGTCCTCAGCAGTAGCTAGAAGCAGTTCCTTCTATGAAAGGAAGAGCAATTGAAGGTTACTAGAGCTTGCTTCTAGCTTACCATGGAAGACAGATGGCAAGTGTATATGTGTGTAAAATGCTACAGGAATCAATCCCCTTCACTCCAACTCTGCAGTTCTTAATATGTGTCACAAGCTACTCAACTGCACATGAGGCACAGCAATCCCATGCGGTAATGCTCTACAAAATCACTCCTCAAGACACATTCTAGAAGATGGTTGGAAGACACAGTAGCAAGTCACCTTGCTGAAGCTAAGCAGGTCTGGGCTGGGACAATATTTGCATGTCTTGAGTTTCAGGATGAAAGGAAGACAGGATATACAATGTACTAAAATAAGGAATAGGGAACCTCTGGCTTGTAGGGTGGATGTAGCCAGTAAAGCAGGAGTGGGCAAAATACAGTTCTCAGGCCCCAGTTCTACATCCCCTGAAGTCCCCTACCAGTCACTCAAAATCCTTTTATTAAAAGAAACAGAACCCTTTGGTATGATTTTCTGGTAGTTTTTGCTCTAAATGCAGAAACTTCACCAAATGCATCAAAATATGCAAGAATAACCTCACCTCATCTCTACAAGCACCCCAAGACCCTCTACTACCCCAATTACATCAGTTGTCTACTGCAGCCACTCAAAATGGAGGCAGGAAGAGATACACCTTCATTTCCTGTCATCATTTTGAGGAGGTCTGCAGAGAACATGCGTCCATCTTCCTCTGCAAAACCTCTCAAAACGGTGGCAAGAAGTGAAGGTGCATCTTTTCCTGCTGCCACTTTGAGAATCACTGCGGAAGGAAACAGGTATCTGGACTTTGGGGGGTAGGTCTGGGAAGGAATTGGTCCCTGGCATCCATGCAGTTGCCCAACACTACTATAAGGGTTCCTTGTCCAGCCAGCAAACTTCTTTTTATTCGTATCTCTGCTCAGTAATCAGTGATAAGAAACCACTGAAAGCTTAGGAAGCAGTTA